>PVKA01026627.1:0-12362 GCA_004027165.1 Ctenomys sociabilis
TGTTGGATTGTGGTGTCGAGTTCAAGAACCTAAGGTAGTTGAATGTCAATGGAGTGCCCACTTTTGACAGGTGTAGACAAAGGAAGGGTTGTAGAAAGAAAAAATCAGGATGTGTGTGTATAGACAGTACAGTTGGGATAGATAACGCTGTGCTTCTACATAATTCTATGAGAGGCAAGATCTGCACTAATGGTGTTTGTACAGGATATTATGTCGGCTTTTAGTTCTATGGTCATCCACTAGGTAAATAATTATTGAATCTTTGATATAATTCAGCTATAAAAAAACCTGTAAATATAATTTCATGTATGCACCTTGTACAATACCAAAATGTTATGAAAACAGCTTGCAATGTATTAACTCATCGACTCTGTATGGTTAAGGTGTCTTGAAACTGTCTGATTGACATTTGTATTTTAATAAAATAAAAATAAATGGAAAAAAAAAGGATGGAAAACAATACTACATGAACCAGCACCTCAGATAAAAGCAGAAGTAGCAATTCTGTTCTCAGACCATCTCTACTTCAAACTAAGATCAAACGACACAAAGAAGACCACTATATATTTGTTAGGGTAAAAAATTCAAGAGGAAGAGGTAACACTCATAAATATTTATGCATCAAACACAAGAGCACCCAATTATATAAGACAAATCTTAACATACATGAAAAATCTAATATCCTATATCACAATTTTTGCAGGAGACCTAATCACCCCCTTATCTCAAAAAGATAGTTCTAACAGACAGAAAGTTAGTGAAGAAATAGCAGAACTGAGCTAGAGCTTGGACTAAATGGACTGACCTGGAGTTTGGAACAGATGTGCCCAGTGCAGATTTGCAGATTTTTCCACAAAACGACTGATTATGTATTTTATGCAGGTGCACAAGGCTCATTCTAAAATGGAATATATACCATTCCATAGGTAATTCTTAAGTATATTGAAAAAAACAGAAATCAACCCATGCGCATTATTTGACTACAGTGCAGTGAAACTGGAAATAAGCGAGAAAACAGAAAAACTTCATAAATACATGGAAATTAAATAACATCTGTCCCCTATAGGGAACAGATGAAATTACCAAGAAATTCAGAAATATCTATAATTCAACAAAAATTTAAGCACAACTCATCCTAATTTAAGGGATGTAATAAAAGTACTTCTCAGAGGGAAATCGATAGGTCTGAATTCACACATTAGGAAAGCAGAACAAAAACAAATGAACAAACTAATGTTGCACCTCTGGCATCTACAAAAGGCAGAGGAAACCAAATTCCGAGCCCAACGACAAGAAGACGTAATAAAAATTAAAGGAAAAAAATAATTCAATTGAAAAGATGAAAACAGTTGAAAATTAATGAATCAAAAACCTAGTTCTTTGAAAAATTAAATAAAATTGACAAGCCCTTAAAAAACCTAATAAAAAAGAGTAAAGAAAAAAATCAAATATATGCAGTAAGTAATGAAAAGTGTGTAAATACCACAGATCAAGTAGAAATTCAGAATATTGTCAATAGTTATTTTGAGAACCTTTATTCTCACACAATAGAAGACCTAGAAGTAGACAGATTCCTAGAAAGGTGAAAATTACCAAAACTGAATCAAGAAGATACAACAACTCTCAGTGACACAATAGCAGCCAATGAAATAAGAGATGTAATAGAAAACCTAACAACAATTAAAGTCCAAGTCCTGATGGACTCACAGTTCGATTCTACAAGAAATTATTGGATGATATAATCCATGTACTCTCAAACTCTCCATTGAAATTGAAAAGTAAGCAATACTCCCAAAATCATTACTGGAGGCAAGTATTATACTGGTACCAAAAAAAAGAGAAAGACACAACTAAAAAGAGAACTATAGGCAAATCTCCCTCATGAATATGGATGCAAATATCCTCAATAAAATCCTAGCAAATACAATACATCAAATCATCAAGAATATCACACACAATGACTAGGTCGGATTCAACCGAGGGATGCAAGGATGGTTAAATATTCACAATTCTATATATGTAATACACAAATTAAATAGAGAGAAATCTAAAAATCCTATGATCATCTCAATTGACGCAGAAAAGGCTTTTGAAAAATTACAGCACTCATTCATATTCAACATCCTACAGAAAATTGGACTAGAAGACCTCTACTTCAATATGATAAAAGCCATCTATGACAATCCAATGCCTAATAATTCTACATCGTGAAAAACTGAAATCTTTTACTCTGAGATCTGATACATGACAAGGTTGTCCTCTATCATCCCTCCTACTCAATACAGATTTGGAATAATTAGCCATTACACAAGAGAAAGAAATAAATGGAATAAGAATTGGTAAATAAGTTAAATTATCATTATTTACAGATGACATGATGCTTTCCTTGGAAGAACCAAAACAAATCCACCAAGAAGCTACTAGAATTGATACAAAAATTCAGTAGCATAGCAGGATCCACAGTCGATACCCAAAAGTTAATAGCATTCTTCTACACAGACAACAAACACATAGAGACAGAAATTAGAGAAACACTACCTTTTAAAATAGCACCTCAGAAAATGAAGTACCTTGGAATTCATCCAATTAAAGAAGTCAAAGATCTTTTCAAGGAATATTACAGTATTCTTTAACTTGACTACAGTGCAATGAAACTGGAAATAAGTGAGAAAACAGAAAAACTCCATAAATACATGGAAATTAAATAACATCTTCATGAGGAGCCAATAGGGCACAGATGAAATTAACAAGAAATTCAACAATATTTACAATTCCACAAAAATTGAGATGGTAGAGGATTTCAGAAAATGGAAATATAGTTTCTGCTCCTGGATAGGAAGAGCCAACATTGTGAAGATAGCCATATTCCCAAAATTGCGCTAGAGATTTAATGCAATCTTTATAAAACGACTACCAGCAGACAACACATAACTAGAGAAATAGTTCCTAAAATTTATTTGGAACTAAAAAACCATAGAATAGCAAAGTCAATACTAGCTAACAAAGACAAGGCAGGAGGCATTACAGTTCCTTACTTGAAATTATACAACAAAGTTACTGTGACAAAGTGAGCATGGTACTGGCAATGAAATAGACCAGAGGATCAATGGAATGGATTAGAAGATACATAAGCCTCTATGAACACACTTAGCCACCTGATCTTCAACAAAGGACCCAAATATACTTACTGGAGAAAGATAGCCTCTTTATCAAATGTTGCTGAAAAAACTGGCTCTACATTCTGATCTCTAAAATTTGACCTAGGTCTATTACCATGCACTAATCTAAAGTCAAAATGGGTTAATGATTTAAACATTAAAACAGAAATACTCAATCTCCTGGAAGAGAAATTAGGAGGAACACTTGAAGACATAGAGGTAGGAAAAGATTTCATGAACAAAAATCAAATCGCATGGGTAACAGTTCAAAGAATTAAAGTGGGACATCCTCCTATTGAGAAGATTTTTCACGTGAAAAAAATTACCAATAAAGTAACCAACCCTTGTATTTCAAAAAATTCTTGACAAATAAACACTCAGAAGAAGGTCTGCTCTCTAGAATTTATAAAGAGCTAAAAATCATTAGCACCTCAAAATAAAAAGACCCAATCCAGACATGGGAATCCGAGATGAACCCACACTTCTCACTCAATGAAATTAAAGAAGCGAATAAATATATGAAAAAATACTCCACGAGCTATCCGTGAAATGCAAGTTAAATCGACACTGAGACACCATCTTAACCAGAAAGAATGGCTATCACACACAAATCAACTAACATCAAATGTTCAAGAGGCTGTAGGGAAAAACGAACAATTTTTAACTGCTTGTGGAAGTTCAGAGTGGAGCACACACTGTGGAAATCAGTATGGAGACTCCCTAAAGACCTAGGATTGGAAATCCCATTCAAACCATCTATCCCCTAGTGGGAATTTTCGTGGAGGAACTGAAAACATGATGTTAGAGTGATATATATGTACCTATGTTTATAGCAGCACAATTTGTGATAACCAAATCTTGGAAATGATCAAGATGCCCTTCACCTGAAGAATGAATGAAAATGACATAATATTTTATACAATAGAATATGATGCAGCTATAATAAATGATCAACTTGAAGTCTAGAATGAAAAACAGTCCCACATGTTCATAGAAGCTGCTCTATCTTCTAAACTATCAAGGGGATGCCACTTGAAGATGTACTCATAAGTGAAATAAACTAGACCCACATGTGTACATATCATATAATCTCCCTTGTGTAAGAACTCAAAAGAAGTGCAAATAGAAATGTATAACACAATTAAAGGAAAGCGAGAACTTGAGGATTAGACAATGAAAATTGGGCAAGCAGAAAAGCTAGGAAACCTAACAGGTGCAAAGCTATACATTTATATGCACAAGATAGGTAAGGCAATCATCCTGAGAACTATCAGCATGCTGACTAAACTAGAAGTTAGTTCTTGGTATTCTCACCCTGACTAACTATATATGCTGATACGTGTAAAATGAATGACTTCTCTAAAGATAGAAACGTTTAATAGTGGGGTCATGCTTGGAATGCCTGTCATTCTGGTCTTTTAAGTACTTACCGCTTGTTATGACACACGAATTATGGCTAGACTGTTTCTCAAGTAAATTTTTATTATGAAAAAGGAGTAATAAATGCAAAAAAGAGAAGGAAAAGTCAGAGGATAGCACTACTACAATGATGTATATGGTTAGAATTCTAAATTTCTGTGTAATAATATGTTACTGTTTATTCATTTTTTAAATATTGTTTTCTTAATTGTTTTTCCATATTCTGTATAGATTTAAAGTTTAACATATCAGTACTTGATGGAAAATACATGTTCCATCTTATGTCTAAGATGTTTGATATTCAGACAGATAGTGAGGTTAAACCCACCCGCATGTTGTAGAGCAATAATAAGCTTCTCTTCTGTAGGATGAATAACCTAAGTTTGTAGGCCAAAAATTAGAGAAAGAGAAGGCAAGAACAGCTGACATTTTTTCCATAGCCTTTCAATGTCAGTGAGTACTCAAGACATAGGAAAACCTATAATATAACATCATATAATTCAGTTGTGTTCCAAATTTTCTAATCAAGAGGATTATGGGGTCATTGAGGAATGGATCAATGAGGTAGTGTGTGCCTATAGAAAGTCACATGGTGAGAAAACATTCTCTCAGTTTTTCACAAAAAGCAAATTGGTCAAACAATGGCTGTGACTCATCCACATGGCTGACACTGACAAAAGATATACAAAGTGTTTGAGATATACAGGGTTTCAAGAGAAGTCCTCAGGGGACTTTACTGACCTTGTCAGGTACAAAAGTTAAGTTTCTTATTATACAGGCCTTGCTTTATCTTGGACTTAATCATCTAGTAGAAAAGTTTAAAAATGAGGTATGAAAAGTAAAGCCATGTTATTATGCTGAGCTGTGGAAGGCTCAAGTCAATAGATTCGGGCATTGCAAGTCCTGTGGATAACACACTACTATTGTAGAATAATGGACTATATTGCAGTATTTTCTGAATTCATGCATCTAAAATATTTCTATGGGAATGGAATACCCTTCTCTGAGAAAACTAAACAAAAACGGGAGATATAACTGAAAGACAATTTTTTATCTGTATGTACAAAACAGATAGGATAGATATATAGATACTTTCTCTTAATTCAGTAGGAAGAAATATTTGTACTTATACTGCTTGGACAGGATATCATGTCTGCATCTTGTGCTATGAATGACCAGCACAAAGACAACATTAAGCAATGTATTAATTGTTGTAACTCTCCTACCGACCTGTTTTGCAGATGGCTCATTGCATTTTTTCTCACTCAAATTAATAATAGAAAAATTAAAAATGATTTTGCTCATTTGCAAATACAATGCTTAGGAAGAAAAGTAACATTTTTTTCTCTAAACTTGAGTTTTAGGTAAACCATCGTGGAACTATTTGCTTTCAAAACATTATTTAGTTTCCAAATGTCTAACTTAGTCACATGTACAATGATTAGAAGAAGAAATTAATCACAGAGATAAATGGACATGATAAAATGGGGCTGGAAAATTATAAAACATGACACTATGAAAACAATAAATTTCATTGCCTTTGTCCAGTGCTATCAATGGATCACTCTGAACATATTGAAACATTAAAGTGAGACAAAGATACAAACATTGGATAAGTCACAAGGCTAGAATTGTTCTGTTTAATGATATGTTAATATTTATAAATTCAAGGTATATATTGAAGTGATAAAAAGCGTCAAATATTTAAGCCATAATAATGCAAAACACTTTGACAGTAAATAAATATTTGATAATCAGATATAATTGGCCAAAATCAGATGTTCAGAATTTTTTCTTCAAGAATAATGTAATTTTAGTATAATAACCCCAATCCATTTACTCTGGAAATTCCAAACATTGGGGAGGCACCCAAGATAAGCTAATAGCTAACTGTTCTTGTTTCCTAGACATTTACATATCTCTGTAACATTTATTCTTCCACGTAGTCAAGTCTTAATGCTATGGACTTGAAACTCCTAACTGTAATCTTCATACAACATCGCAAGTATGTACTATTCCACTGACTTTCCATACAGGAATTAGGCTTTGAGACATCAAAGTTACGTGCCCAAATTACACAGGAAAGTTCAGAGGTCAACTCATTTCCATCTGACTAGATTCTGAACTCCCAGCAATTGTTTCTTAATTCCCGGTTTGACATGCGGTGATCTAATACAGCAATTTTTCCCAAAGCCTTATTCAGAAATAAAAGTTATTAGCCTTATTTAGCCTTTGTTTTGCTTTGTTCTTGGGACTAAATTCTTGGTCTCATTTGTTGTATAATGATATACTTAAAATATGGATATATTTAAATTGTGTGTGTGAGACTAAAGCCATCAGGTCTAATCCATATCTAAATATACACATACCTATTTCAAAATCCAAAAAATTAAATCTTCCATAAGAGAAGCATTGTCGTGAGAAAACTTGGGCTTCAAGATTTGTGGACACTGCATTTTCAGTATTAGTGTGTCTGTCTTCATTTATTCTTTGACAAAGTTGTCAGTCAAACAGAAATCTAGATTTGTAAGATTTCAAACAAAGATCAAAGCAATGATACTGCTGAGTTAGCATTATGTTTCCACTTAAACACTTTTATACTTCAGCACTAGTATTATCTCCAAACTATGCTTTCAAAGAAAACAAAAGGGTAGAATTTTTTTTATATCCCAAGAACATGAAAAACATAATTTCTAGACCTATTTAAGGTAATGATGAATGCTTCAAACTTATCATTCTTAATAGCTGAGTAATACTCTATTATATAGAAATACCACATCTTTTTCAACCATTCCTCATGTGATGGACATCTTGGTTGTCTCCAAGATTTTGCTATCACACATTGCGCTGCTATAAACATAGGTATGCATATATCTCTATGATACAATGTATCCAGATCCTTTGGGAAAATTCCCAGTAGGGGGATAGCCGGCTTGAATGGGATTTCTAGTCCTACTCTTTTGAGGAGTCTCCACACTGACCTCCACAATCGTTGTACCAGTCTACATTCCCACCAGCAGTGGAGAAGTGTTCCCTTTTACCCACAACCTCTCCAACATTTGTTGGTTGATTTCCTTATGATAGCCATTCTTTCTGGAGTGAGATGATATCTCAGTGTTGTTTTTATTTGCATTTCACGAATGGCTAGCGATGTGGAGCATTTTTTCATATATTTATTCACTTCTTTAATTTCGTCCTCTGAGAAATGTGTATTCATCTCAGATGCCCATTTCTGAATTGGGTCTTTAAATTTGAGGGCCCTGTTATATCTTAGTTCTTTATAAATTCTAGACAGTAGCCCTCTGTCTGATTGCTTATTAGTTAGGATTTTTTCAAAGTTTGTGGGTTGTCTTTTCACTCTGTTGACAATTTATTTTGAGCCTGAAGTCAACCTATGAATTTAAGAAAGTGAAGAGTAAAACGAATTTTGAATGTCTGTCATTAATCTTTTATTTATTGAAAGAAAATGCAGTTAAAGAAGGATATAAGCATCTTCATTTCAATTTGTAGAACAATGGTGAATAAGCAAAATATCTATTCAATAGATATTGAAATTATTAACAGATATTAGAGGAAATCAAGGCAATGTAAATAAAACATTCATCAACTTCTCACGTAGCTGACTTTTAAACAAAACAGCCTAGTTTTGAGTACTATGTAATGAAAAACCTTGTATGTGATGCTCACATAAGAAAGTATGAAAATCTTGTTCCAATTTTCAAAATTACAATACAATCAAAATCATTGTAAACTCAAATATCTGTCACAAAAACAAAAATAGAGAAAATATGGAATGAAAGCAGCCACTTATATTAGACTTTCCTGAGAATTTTACAGTCACTTATGCCTTTCTTTTTACAAATGACCACATACAAACATTTGGTGCATACTGTCATCAGATAGGATTCCATATTTGGAGTTGTTACACTAAATATGCAGCTATAACTTTTAAGAAATGTTTCTCATTTTAAGAAAGCATATGAAAATTTTAGAACCGAAACAAGGTTACCAAATGTATTCCTCAATTGTAGTTTGAGCATCCCAAAATGTGGTATTTTCCTTTTGAAAATAAGTTATGTAGCTATATTGGATACTTTTACCTTATCATCTGATTAACTATTGACATAAAATATCAGACAAGGCATACCCTTGGACCATCTATGAACAAAAGTATTGATAGATAGATAATTATAAAATTAATACTTATGTGGCATTTAAAGATGCCAACTGGAAAAAGAACAAAGAATATGTTATTTTATGCTTGTAATTTGCTAGGAAAAATGAGCTAGTTGCACATGAGGGAAACCAGAAATAATTAAAATATATTGCTTATAACTAAGTCAAATCAGCTAAGAGCTCAGCAGAATTCTTCAAAAGGTTCTCTGAAGCTAACATTTTAGTGTCCTTTCACATCTTGACCTCAGGATGATTTCTCAGTATAGTTTCTTAGTGTCACAAATAACTTCCTGTAGTGATTTCATCAGGAAAATATAGGAATCCTTGTGACTGTATGCGTATAAATGCTCCTTCATGTAAAACAAATGCATAGCTCCTATTTAGCTACCAATCAGTGCTTGTATTCTTTAAAATTCATTGTGACTTTGTGGGACAATCTCCATGTAGAAGGTTGGTATTAGGCTGGGCATTGTGGTGCATGCCTGTAATCCCAGCACTCGGGAGGCTGAGGCAGGAGGATTATTGTGAGTTCGAGACCAGCCTGAGCTACAAAGTGAGCTTAAGGCCAGCCTGAACTGCATAGTGAGACCCTGTCTCAAAAAAATAAAAAAAAGAAAAAAGAAAAAAAGAAAAAAGAAAAAGGAAAGTGGGTAAATTAATGAAGTTTTTAATTGTATTTTTCTCACATTGGAAATACCAAAGGAATGACAGAGACTCTGATATGATTTAGAAGTCAAGAAGATCATCTTATGAAAATAATAAATAACCAACATACTCTAATAGTACCAAGAATATCAAAATATGTCTTTGATTTCTAAATGATTGTATGTCTACAGATACATGCTCCAAGAATTAAAATAATAAAAAATGTTGTTGTTATTATTTATTTATTTATTTATTTATTTTTGTCTTTGTGAGACAGGGTCTCACTATGAGGTTCAGGCTGGCCTTAAGCTCACTTTGTAGCTCAGGCTGGGCTCGAACTCACAACAATCCTCCTGCCTCAGCCCCCCGAGTGCTGGGATTGCAGGCATGTGCCACCACGCCCAGCTGTTGTTATAATTTATAACTCATCTCGAATGAATTAGTCATATACTATTTTTTTGAAAATTGGCAAGTATTTAATGTAACATGATTTCCAGTTTTATAGATTTATTATCCATGCTAAAATGATCACGAGAAGGAATGGAAGGGAGTGGGGTACAAGATTTATCTATGTATGCGATCAGGATGGTTTAGACAACTCTATTGTGCATTTCTGCTGATTTATCAAAAGAAGCATTATTGCTTTAATTTGTTGTGTTTCCTTTTCTCAATTGTTTGTGTTTTTTGTCTTAATTTTTTTTTTTTTTTTTGTCTTTTTGAGACAGGGTCTCACTATGCAGTTCAGGCTGGCCTTACACTCACTTTGTAGCTCAGGCTGGTCTCGAACTCACAACAATCCTCCTGCCTCAGCCTCCCGAGTGCTGGGATTACAAGCATGCGCCACCATGCCCGGCTTGTTAATTTGTTTTTGTTGAAAGTGAACTTGCAGAAGCACTGCATTTTGTTTTATTTTTCATTTTATTGAAGCAAAAATAGCAATGAAACAGTTCAAATCAAATTAGCAGGACAGATTCAATAATTAATACAATGCATATTATTTTTATAGTGTTTATTTGTCATACAAGGTGCATTCTTGATATTCTACTTACAAAAACAATTAGAGCAGATATTTCTAATCAATGAATTAAGAAAATGTAGCTATATATTTATCTTACTTTTTTAAACCTGAATTATAGTACAGTTTCAATAATTAATACTTTGTGCCTTGTTATCTTCCTAGTGGTTCTCCATAGTCCAAAAGGTGATAGAATATCCTGTCCAAACACTATTAGTGAAAATTTTGCTTCTCATAGAATTATACAGAAGTGCTGCAAATTCATCCTAACTGTACTGTTCATACAAACACAGAATGGTTCTTCCCTTGTATCCTCCCCTTTTTTTAATCCTGTGAAAGGTGGGCATTCCATTGTCATTCCATTATTATAGGTGCCTGCACTCTACAAAATAATAAAACACAGTCCAGCAGTCCACAATAATAGTGGATCCTCGGAAGAAGCTGTTGACTAGAGCCATTTACAACTCTGATTATTATTATGGCTTTATTTTATATACCTCATTTGTATACTTTTCTGCTGGATGGTTAAGACCGAGATGAAGCAAGATCTATATTATAAAAAATGTAGCTTTTATATCTGATGAGGTTAGTCAGTTTCCCTCAGGGTTCAACCAGTAACCTTGTACCTCACTTTAGATCCTCTGTAAGTGTCAGCCATGTGGATGAGTCAAGGACATTGATTGACCAGTTTGCTCTCTGCGAGAGCCTGAGAGAAAGTTTTATCTCCATATGATTCAGTTTAGGCACACTATAGATCATCGATTGCATTCTTCTGTGGCTCCATAATCTCCTTGATCAGAGAATTTGGTGCACAACTGAGTTTCATGACTTTAGAGAACAGGTTCTCCTATGTCCTGGGTCTTCACTGACCTTGAAAGGCTTGGGCCAAAATGTTGGCTGACCTTGCGTTTCTCCAATTTTTGATCTGTGAACTTAGGTTGTTAACCATCCAGAAGAAAAGCTGATTAGTACCCTGTAACATATGCAGTTCAGTTTACTCTATCTGAATAAATTCTTTTTAGCTGTTATGCATTTCTACTTGTATTTCGTCTTTTGATTTTTTATACAGGGAGACTATATATTTGCATATGTGAGTCTGGTTTATTTCACTTATAAGTATATGTTCAAGTGGCATCCACTTCAATATAAATGCTTCAAGTTTATCCTTTTCTATACCTGAGTAATATTCCATTATATAGAAATACACATTGCTTTCAAGCATTCCTCATGTGATGGACATCATGGGTGTATCCAAGATTTTTCTATCACAAATTATGCTGCTATAAACATAGGTACACTTATATGACTATGGTATGATGTTTTAGGTTCCTCCAGGAAAATTCTGAGTAGGGAGATACCAGCTTGAATGGGATTTCTAGTCCTGCTCTTTTGAAGAGTCTCCACACCGATATCCACAATGGTTGCACCAGTCTACATTCCCACCAGCAGTGGAGAAGTGTTCCCTTTTCCCCACATCCTCTCCAACATTTGTTGTTGGTTGATTTCTTTATGATACCCATTCTTTCTGTACTGAAATGGTATCTCAGTGTTATTTTAAACTGCATTTCATGGATGGCTAGCGACGTGGGGCCTTTTTTCATATATTTATTCACCTCTCTAATTTCATCCTCTGAGAAATGTGTATGCATCTCAGATGTCCCTTTCTTTATTGAGTCTTTAAATTTGAGGGCTCTAATATATCTTAGTTTTTTATATATTCTAGAGAGCAGAACTTTTTCTGATTGCTTATTAGGATTTTTTCGAAATTGTGAGTTGTCTTTTCACTTTGTTGACAATCTCCTTTTACGTACAGAAACTTCTCAAGAAGTGTTGATCCCAGTGGTTAATACTTTTAAGTGTTTGCTGTGTGAACACATGTTTGTTCATGAACACTTTGTCTACCCCTATGTCTTCAAGAGTTCCTGCTACTTTCTCTTCCAGGAGATTGT
>PVKA01026627.1:12462-31590 GCA_004027165.1 Ctenomys sociabilis
TTTTTTTTTTTTTTTTTTTTTTTTTTTTTTTTTTTTTTTTTTTTTTTTTTTTGTCTTTTTGAGACAGGGTCTCACTATGCAGTTCAGGCTGGCCTCGAGCTCACTTTGTAGCTCAGGCTGGTCTCGAACTCACAACAATCCTCCTGTCTCAGCCTCCCGAGTGCTGGGATTACAGGCATGCGCCACCACGCCCGGCTGAGCACCATTTGTTAAAGAGGCTATCTTTCTTCCAGTGAGTATGTTTGGCCCATTTGTCAAAGATCAGATGACTGAGTGCGTTCATAGATCCTTCTGCATCTTCTAATCTATTCTGTTGATCCTCAGGTCTATTTCGTTGCCAATACCATGTGGATTTTATCTCAGTGGCTTTGTAGTATAATTTCAAGTCAGGAATTGTGATGCCTTCTGCCTTGTCTTTCTTTAGTGGCCAAGATTGCCTTTGCTATTCTAGGTCTTTTGTGGTTCGAAATAAATTTTACAAACAATTTCTCCAGGTCTGGGAAGTATGTTGGTGTCAGTTTGATAGAGACTGCATTAAATCCGTACAGCAATTTTGGGAGTATGGCCATCTTCACGATGTTGGTTCTTCCTATCCAGGAGCATGGAATATCTTTCCATTTTCTAAAATCTTCTATAATCTCTTTTCTTAAGGTGTTGTAATTTTCTGTAAAAAGATCTTTGACTTCCTTGGTTAAGTGAATTCCAAGGTATTTCATTTTCTTTGTGATATTTTTTTTAACTTTGGAAGAAACAAAAAAGATGTCTAAATAGTAGTAAAACTAAAATATAAATTAGCATTATTATCGAAAATAAATAATTCTCAAGATGTTTTACTCAGTGTTTCAATCCCTTATATCTTACACAATACATAAATCAATAAACTACACAAGTTCAAGCCTTGGGGATATTAATTTTAAATAATAGTAAAAGTTTAATTTAAATTAAACTTGTAATGTTAAATTAGTTATTAAAGACTACTGTTCACTGCAGTGACCATTTAGATAGAGGGTAGGTCTCACAATATTAAACATGCTTCTTTTGGAAATGGATGATGAAAAAAATTATTTCAGCTACTCAACAACATGTGAATGGAGGATGTTTAAATCCACCACTCAATATATCAGACTATATTGACTAGCTTTAAATGAGTACTCAGTTTCATCATAAGCCTTAAATTTGTTTCACTGTCGATATTAAAGAGCTAGGCTAAGTGCTGTCAGAGGAAGAGAAAAATCCCTGAACCTAAATGTTTATAACATCATTGATGAAAATAAGAGGCAGGTTTAAAACTAAAATAAGAAATTAATAGAAGAATGGTGTATATTCATATGTATACTATTTTTTTATTTTTTACCTATTCTTATTCCCTTTATTTCTCCCTCTTTTCTAATGGCTGTTCCTAAATATTCCAAGACCATATTGAATAAGAGGGGTGATAGAGGACTTCCTTGTCTTGTACCTGATTTAAGAGTAAAAGACTTCAGTTTTTCCCCATTTAGGATTATATGACCTTTTGGGTTGTTATATATGGCTTTTATCAAGTTAAGGTAGAGTCCATCTATTCCAATTTTCTGTAGGACCTTGAACATGAATGAGTGTTGGACTTTGTCAAAGGATTTCTCTGCATCAATTGAGATGATCATGTGGTTTTTAGATTTCAGTCTATTAATATAGTGTATTACATTTATAGATTTTTGAATATTGAACCATCCTTGCATCACTGGGATGAATCCTACGTGGTCATGGTGTGTGATCTTCTTGATGATTAGCTGTATTCCATTTGGATACTAATAACATCTTTAAGCAATAAGGCACTTGAAAAGTTGACTGATTAAAGTATGAATAAGTAAAATTGGTTATAGTCTTTTTACAAATAGAAAGATCTAAATAGCAATATTAAAAATAAAAATATATATGTATGTACACATGATAGCTTGTGCAATTATACTGTAGATTTCTACTGGTCTATTGAAAGAAACAGATAATATTTATTTTTTTCTACTTAGTTTTTTTCACCAATTTTATGTTTATGTCTGCTAATCTGACCAGCTAATTTGAAGACAACAATATATTACATAACAACCAATAATTAAATTCTGTATCATTTCTATTTTTCACTATTTTTAATCCTGTTTAAATTTTTTTTAAAAAAGTATAAAAATATAATAAAGTATAACTCACCATAACATAACAAATTTATATAATACTAATGTACAAAAAAGGAAGAGTACTAAAATATGGATGGATTCAGAAAGGCGAGAAGGGAAAAGAAGGGAAAAACAGAATTTAAATAATTACATAAATATACCAAATCCCCTCAAAGAATGTGAAACATTATGTGCTGAAAACATGTACTAACAAAGAAAGTGATCTTAAAGAGGATCATGTGGTTGGCATTCAGAAAACAGCTTTGATCAGATTTGGTAGAAAAAAATAAGGCTGGTGGTAGAATTTGAAAACAAGAAGGCTGAGTGTGGTGGTATGTACCTGTATCCCAGCACTTGGGAGCCTTTAACCAGAAGGGTCAGAATGAATCTGATCTATGCAGTGAGACCATGTACACCCTGTACACCCTGTCCTAAATATAAAGAAAACTGAAAAAGAGTTTCAAAAGAAGAGGTAAAAGACATAATGGTTTGAAACTGTCTCACACCAATATATTCTGGATGGCAGGAACATCTACTCTACAGAATTATGCAAATGATACAAATGAGGGTTTTATGTGTGGTATTTTTTGGGAAATGAGAAAAACAGCTGATAAATATTTTTTGGCGTACTACTGTGTTTCAAAATTTAAATGCCAGGATCACAAGGAATGTTTCTCATGATAAAATTAGAAGTCACTGAAAAATGTTTACCAAAGAAATGTGACTTAAGAGTCAGCTATCCATAGAACCAAAAGTTTAAAGCATGAGTATTGCTATGGTTTTTGACTAGATGTCATCATGAAAGCCTCATGCCCTCCAGGGGTTTTTCAGAAGTGGCTAGATCTAGAGTATGGCATGCTAGGATTAGAGGTGTGTGAGCAGTTTACTGATTGATTTGACACTAATCTCAGCAGACTAGATAATTTATAAAATGAGCAGAAAGACCCTGTTATAGTCAGTTGTAGATTTTGTTGTTTTTTGTGCACAATGAAATGTTGTCCTCTATAATGCCACCCTCTCCAGGAGCCAGCCAACTGTGGACTGAAACCTCTACCATCCTATAACACTGGCTGTCAGGAATTTTGTCTGAACAATTACAAAACTAACTAAGACAGGAATGGACAAGATTTCCAAAAAATTATTTAGGGACAGCAGAGTTTTGAGGAAAAATCTTTTAGACATGGAGAGAAAATGAAAGAAATATGTTGATAAGTACAGAAAAAAATTGGCCATAAAGGAAGGGGAAAAATTAAGATTAGTCCAAGTCATAGAATACAGTTTTAGTAGGAAAATCCTAGTGCTGAAACACTTCAACATTCATGTATCTTTATGATTTGGAAAAGGTCCTTGGAAAAACATACACACATGATCTACTATGGTCACATAAGCCACATAGTTTCTGTACATTTAGTGCATAATATTTACATAGCTTACACATTGAAAACCAAGGAATTAGTATGAAACAAGTGTCAACTGTGTTTAAATAGAGTGTTATTAAAACATAAACTCATTAAAGTAATAATTAATGAATAAAGGAAAAGATAAAAAGAGAAATATAATGATTCATAAAAGAATAACATTTTTATGTTAAATGCCACAGTATATATATGGTGTTGGTGTGAATTTCTCTTGGGCTGAGTCTTACTGTCACCAATGCAAATAGTGACAATGAGGCCCACCTAATGTTTCTAAAGGTTCAAAACTGATATTTAAAAAGTGTGTAGTCCAAAGTTCTTTCCTATGTTCATTTTCTTTAAACTGCTTAATAGCTTAGTGAGGTATTTTGGGGAGATTCTGGCGATTAATCCAAGACCTCTATGCACTCTAGGCAAGTACTCTATCATTGATCCATATCTCCATTATATCTTGTAGTGCTCTCATTATATCATTCAGCTAACCAAGGCTGAGAATTATTAGTTTATTTATTCAAATTTATATGTTTGATAATATAAGAATGTTGGAATGGAATCTAATTCTTTTAATTCAAAGTTCAAAATTGCTTCTCTTTTAACATAACATTTTGTATCTTTATATTTTAGTACTTATTAAGCTACTTACGCATGATTTTTCATTGATTTAACTCCTCAAGTTGATGGCAATATGTTTTGATATATTGAGATGATACATTGTTTCATAATGCATAAGAAGGAGTTCATTGGTTTAAGTGAAACAAACACATTAATAATTCTGCTTTCCATATTAAGTTAGATACATTGAAGGGTGTTCATCAAGATTAGTTGGTAGACTATTCAGTAATTAAATTAATATACTTTATAGTGCATTCTGTATTCATAAGAGGTAAGTCATGATCAAACAAGGAAAAGAAGAAGGAGGAGGAAGATGAATGGGCAAGGGAGAAGGTACACATGGAATCAAAAAGTGAGAATACAAGAGTCCTCAAAAGTTCAAAAAAGTTGGTAAAATAACATATAATTCAGCTGACCAAGGTACGTTAACATAAAAATGAATGCCCATAATGGTGGTTAGATCAGGGATAAAACAGAGCATGTTTTATTTTATTTTTATTTTTTTGGAGGAACCGGGGATTGAACTCAGGCCTTTGTGCTTGCCAGGGAAGCACTTATTCCACTGAGCCATCTCCCTGGCCCTAAAACAGAGCATGTTGAAGATGCTTAATTGAGCTTTTAAAGTTGGTCACTATCAGGTCCTCAGTCTTGTTGGTTATTCTACTACATAAGCACATTTTATGCTGATGCGTGTACACTCAAATGATGTTGAATAGTGACTCCAAGAATCATAGAGAAGGCAAACAATTGTTCTTTTGTGATATGCCACATGGTATAAAAATGAATGAACATTAAACAATAAATGAAATCATTTATATATGGACAAAAAGTGTGAAATTTTGGCTATATGCAACATCTAATGTAGTCAAACATACAGAAAAAAAGAGGAGAATAGTGGCTACAGTGGGATATAAGAGTAGCAAATAGAAAATCACCGTTCTATTGGCATAAGGTTTCAGTTACAAAAATTGAAACACCTAAAGATCTACTGTAAGGGCCAGGAAGATGGCTCAGTAGACTAAGCATTTCCCTGGCAAATGCCAGGGCCTGAGTTTAATCCCTGGTTCTGCAAAAAAAAAAAAAAAAGTATGTGCTGTATCTCTTGTTTATAGTTAATAATAGTCATTTTGACAAGAATTCGCTGAAATATTATTTTCTTAACACAAAAAATTGAATTTATTTTAAGTATTTTGAAAATTAACATAATAGATTCATAATAGGTTAGTGCTGTAGAATTGCCCAAACAAAAGCAAAAAAATGAGCCACATTTGAGAAAAGAAAGTTAAAACTACTTTGATTTGCAGATAACAAATAAATATCTTAAGGAAACTACAGAAAAATATCTACAGAAAATATTAGATATAACAAAAAGTTCAATAATATTGCAATGTACAAGGGCTAATGAGATAGCTCAGAAGATTAATCACTTGCTTAGGCAAGCAAAAGGGCTGGCTCCAGCACCACAGGTCTTGCTGGCCCTGCTTCTGGGTATAACTGGGCATGGTGATGCATGCCCATAATCCCAGTGCTAAGAAAACTGAGAACAAGAGGATCACTGCAATAAATTTGAGCTGTGTAGTGAGGACCTGTACTAAATAAATGAATAAATAAAATGATTAAAAGTAAATAAATGAATATAAGTGAAAAATAAAAACAAAAAATAAACTTATGAAGATAATTACATTTATATTTACAAATGAATGAAAAAGAATTTAAAACAAAACAGGAATAAACCTAAGTAAAACATAGAATGAGTATTTTGAAAACTACAATACACTATTGGGGCAAATTAAAGAGGATCCAAATAAAGGGAAACACATATTGAGTTCATAGATTATAATAGTTAATAATGTTATAGTGGAAAATTATACTATTTTTCTTCTACAGGGTAAAAAAAAAAATCCCCATTAGAATTCCAATTGGCATTTTAGCATAAAACGAACTTCAAAGCCATCCTAAAATTCTGGCAAAAATGTGAAGGAATCTCAATCATATCCAATCAAATACTTTTAAAAGAAAATAAAAAGGATTTCATTTCCCATTTTTTTTTTTTTTTTTTTTTTTTTTGCGGTACCAGGGATTGAACTCAGACCCTTGCAGTTGCCACGCGAACATTTATACTGGGCTATCTCCATGGGCCCTCATTTCCCAAAACTTAACATAGAGCTATACTAATTAAAACTTTTCTGTATAGATATACAGATCATGGGATAGAATGACAACTCAAGAAATCAACCTTTACCATTATAAAGCAACTTTAATAAGTGTTCTAAATTATTTTAGTGGCCAAATTTTTTCAGCTAATGAATCTGAGATAATTTTATATCTGCATGCAGAAGATAAGTTTATGTGACTAGCCAAAGCCAAACAAAAACAATAAGTAATAATATCACAGATCTAAGTTTAAGAGTAAAGGTGTAACATTTGTAGATAAGGAAGAAGTATATTTTACAGGAGCACACTTTGAAAATAATTTTTAATATCAAATAACACAAAAATCCTGTGACCAAAAAAAGAGGAAATCAATAAAAAGATAAGTTGCACAAAACCTCACAGAACCTCAAAATTAAATATTTTGTTCATCGAAAATCTATAAAAACAAGAAAAATACTCAGAGAATAAAATTGACAATTTAAGAAAAAACAAGACAGTGTTCACTTTGATACACAATATTAACAGTAAAGCAATATAGAGAGAAATAGCATGGCCTTGTGTAAGCCTGACACAAGCCATTGGAATGCCTGAACTTTAAGAACAATCACAGCTTGTTTGTATATCTTGCAGTTTCCTCCCACCTGTGCCCAGGAATAATTCCTACTCTACTACACTTGCCCTACTGCTAGGTCACAGTGCCCATTGCTATTGTGGTAGCCATACACACAGTCATTGTCACTTCCTCAATCTTAAACCCTACCCTTTGTATCACCACTCCTAAGACAATTCCACTAATTAGCTTAATGTACCCATTTAAAAAAACACAAAATACTCTCTACTCAGACTCTCATTTGGAGTAACTGCAGGAGGTCCTGACTGGAATCCTCAAATTTTGGCTGCCAATTTTATTGGATTATCATTATGTGTCTAATATCTAGTGCCAAAACCCAACAGGTAGTAGTCAAGGCTGCCCCATTCTGAGATGTGGCTCTTCCACCTCAACTCCTTCTGGGTGATAAGAACCAGTGGCCTCATTGTCTCTAACCCACCAGAGGCCTCTTTGCGTATCTCCTGTGTGCTCAATAGTGTGGGATAAGTCCTACTCGTGAACAATTGAAAGATTCCATCCTCAACTTGGTTGTCAATGTGACAATTAGGACTGACCTCTCATTTTAGCACAGACACAACAAACATACATGGAGGGCAGTTGCTATTTATCTTTAGTTCTGGGTTCTGATCTTCATCGAGGTTGTGTTCATTTCTATCCTAGTTGCCTTGCTTACCTTTGTTCATTTTCAGCCCTAATATCATGGAAGGAACTATCACTTTCCCTGCTTCTCCTAAAGTCAACCTGTAGGGTGCATCCTCAATCACCTGTTTCAATTTGGTCTCCAGTCCTGTCTCAAGTCAAATGCCTCACACTGTAGGAGACACTTCCATGTTTTCGTCTCCTTCCAAGAAACCAATATTTGTAATCCCAAAGTTATGTTATTGGAATCCCATCAAGTTGGTTCCAATCTACCACTTTCAATGCAATCTGTGGCGAAAATGAAGACACTCAATTATATTTTTAGTCATTGGGGAGTTAGGGTCTCTAGGTCGAACCATGAAGATGGGTTTCCAGAAACAAGAGAGCGACCCAGGGCCTTGCCCAGTTTTTATTCAGCAGGGGAGTGGCTTGAGGAGGATTAACTGAGAATTGTAGAAATGTGACCATTGTGAGCTGTGCTAGGTGGGAGTCCTACATTTACCTCTGCCAACTTCAGAAAGGATATGCAAAAATATAATCTGTAGTGTAATTGCTTAAGGCCAATTGAAGTATAATCAGATGTCCTAGCCAGCTCTGTATAAAAACGAAGTATATAAAATAAAGCCATATTAATATGCTGCGCTGTAAGATGCTCTAGTGAACAACTTCTGTGGGTAACCCACTATTACTGTTGTGGACTGCTAGACTGTGTTGGAGTGATTTGATGAATTTAAGCACTTATAATATTTAAATGCCAATAGATTACCCATCTTTGGCAGGACTACAAAGGAGTGACCACTTTGTGTCTGTATGTACAGAATAGTTAGGATAGTATACAAATACTTTTTCTTAATTCAATGAGAAGAAAGATTTGTATTAATAGTGTTTGGACAGGATATCTTGTCTGCATCTTGTACTATGGATAACCTCCAAGAAGAAAACAATGTACAATGTATTAATTATTGAAACTGTCCTATTAATCAGTTTTGAAACTGTCTAATTGCTATTTGTTTCTCAATAAAAATAAAAAGTATGAAATTTGCTAGAAGCAACAATAGATAAAACTCTTGTCATTGGTGTAGGCAAAGATTTCATAAACAAATCCCCAACCCAACAGGAAATATATAATAATTTCACTGGGATCTTTCCTAATGAAAAGCTTTTGTACAGCAAAATAATTCCCTAAAAGGGTGAAAAGGCAAATCAAATAGTAAGAAAAACTCTTATCCAGCTGTTTTTCAGACAAAAGCCTAATATATAAAATACTTGAAAAACTGAAAAACAAAAGAACCATAAATTTAAAGACTCAGTCCAAAATGGAGCTCTGAAATGAGTAGATACTTCTCAGATGAAAATAATATAAATAACAAATAAATACATGAAAAAGTTTAATATCACTTTCCATTCATGACTAAAGGGTAAAACAATCTGAGGTGCCATCTCACTCCAGAAAGAATAGTTGTTAAAGGAGAAATCAACCAGTTAATAAATACTGGCAAGGCTGTGTGGAAAAAAAAAAATATCTCTTATTCATTTTTGGTGGAGACGTGGATTAGTGTGAACACTGTGGAAATCGTTGTAGATATTCCTCAAAAAAATGAAAATTAGAGGTCTATTTGATCCAGATATTTCCCTTATTGGAATCTTTGCAGTATATCAAAAGTGCATGCACTCTTGCTTATAGCAGCACAATTTGTCATAGCTAAATCATAACAACAAACCAATGTCCATCAACTGATGAATGGACAAGGAAGAGTGTTATTTTATACACAGTGGAGTACTACTCAGGTATAAAGTAAGATAAACTGGAAACATTTCTAGGTAAATGGGTGTACATGCACCATAATCTTAAGTGAAATAAATTACGCACACAAGTTTAAATATTACTGTCTTTATCTTGTGTGAGAAAATGAAAGTGTAAATGAGAACCAAAATGTAAAATACAAATGAGAAATAGGAAGAAAATCTTCAAATGGGAAAGAGAACTAGGGAGGGGGAAGGGCAAAGGTAGGAAAGGAAAAGGAAATAAAGGGAAAGGAAAACAAGGATGGTATAGGGACAAAACATTTGTAAAAGAGGGAAATGGGGGTTGATGTGAGGGCAAAGGAATCATGGGCGGAAGAAGAATCCATTGCTAGGATTTCTGCTGTCTATGGAAAAGAGTACATAATGAATAAATTATTTTGTTTCATTTTTCCTTTTATAAAAATTAAGAATTTTTAAAATATTTATTTATTTGTTTGTTTGTTTGTTTGTTTATGCGTTACCAGAGATTGAACTCAGTATCTTTTGCTTGCCAGGCAAGTGCCTATTCTACTGAGCTATCTTCTCAGCTGTTTGTTTCTCTTAACTACTTATATATATTTTTTCATTCTTCTATTAAATTTACATGTGTAAGTTTGTATTATGAATAACTATTTGGGAGATAACAATGATGCATTACAATAAATACTGTGAAATTCGTATTATTTTCAGTGAAATTCTGTAACACCTGTATGTTTTCATCTTAATATTATTTTGTACTCTTTTTAAAAAGTAAAGAACACATGAAAAATTCACTATGGTGAATGTGATCATTATGTATATATAAAATGTATCCATGAACTTAATTAAAATAATTTTTAATGTTCAACAATAAGATTGTGGTGCAAGACCCAGCACAGCCGAGCCAGTGAGTGAGGGATCCAGGCCCGCCACACCAGAGAGACAGTTCACAGCAGTGCCGGAGCCCACCTCTCGGCCCAAGTCCCAGCGCAGCTCAGCTTGGAAGTGAGAGTCCTGGAGGGGCTATACAAAATGACAAAGACAAGGAGAAAAATGAAATCTCAGGGTTCGAGTTCACCAGTAAGTGCAGAAAACACTAGCTCAGCTGAAATGAATGAATTAACAGAGGTAGAAGCAAAGAAAAACATCAGAAAGGTATAGAGGAACTCAGACCAAAATTTACTCCTAAAAAAAAAAAAATAATAAATATCTGAATACATAGAATGTGAAATAAAGAATTAAATGCAGCAACATCAGGGGGAAAACCTATGCTCACTCAGAACAAGTGCAGAGAGCACTATTCCAGCTGAAACGTATGAATTAATAGTGACATAAGCAATGAAACAACAGCAGAAAGGTAAAGAAGAACTCAAAGCAGAAATAATTTCTGAAATGAAAAAAGAGTTCATTGAACAACAACAACAACAACAACAAAAAAAAAAAACAATTCGTTGAAATCATAGCATCTAAAATGCAGAAACAAGACTGGAAACAAACAGAAGAAATCTAACGTGGAAGAAATTCTGCACAAAAAGAATTAATAACTACCTCTAAAGAAGACATGGATAAAAATTAGACAAGATCAGAAATATGATAGATTGCTAGAATGAGCAACACAGAAAAGAGACAGAATTCATGAAACAGAGTTAGAGAGATATAGAAGAACTAAAAATCTCAATCACAAGTCCACAAAACCGTTTGAGTGAAAGTGAAGACAGAGTTTCAGATTTTGAAGATGCTGTTGTAGCTAGTAAAAAGGTGAGAAAGGATCTCTTAAAAACAGTGAGGATGTAGGAAAAAAATAATCCATTGCCTCCAAGATGATGCCAAGATGAACAAAGTGAGTTTAATTTGTATCAGTGAGAATGAAGGAGTCAATACAAATGACATAAAAAGAATCTGGGGAGAAGCAATTGCAAAAAAACTTTGCAAAAGGTAGAAAACAAAACATTCAGGTAACTGAAGCATACAGAACAACAAATAACTTCAACTCAAGTAAAAACACACCGAGACATATAATAGTCAAGATCCCAGAAACACAACATAAGAATAATATACTGAAAGCTGCTAGACAGAAGAAGCAGATCACATTCAATGGAAAACCCATCAAAATTACAGCCGACTTCTCTACACAAACCATGAAGGCAAGGAGAGAATAGAGCAGAGTTCTTCAAGTCCTGCACGAAAACAAATACCAGCCCAGACTACCAGCCCAGAGACCTGCAAAACTCTTTCAAGTTTGATGGCGAAGTGAAATACTTCCATGACAAAGAACAACTAAAGAATTGCATGATGACAAGGCCATCCCTACACAGGCTGCTGAAAGATGTTCAAGAGACCACAATGAACAAATGAGAATGTAAGGAACCCACTAAACAGGTCAGACAATTAAACACAGAATACATAGGAGTAAAAAACACCAGGTAAATATGACAAACATAAGTCAACACATTTCAATTATAGCCATCAATGTGAATGGAATCAATTCACCAATTAAGAGAAATAGACTGGCACAGTGGATTAGTAAACAAAATCCAACAATATGCTGTATACAAGAAGCACACTTAACTCAAAAGGACATTCATAGGCTCAAAGTCAAAGGATGAAAAACAATACTACATGTCCCAGCACCTCAGAAAAAAGCAGGAATAGCAATTCTGTTCTCAGACAGTCTAAACTTCAAACCAGGAAGGATCAAATGACAGAAAGGTCACTATATATTAGTCAGGGGAAAAATTCAACAGGAAGACGTAACACTCATAAATATATATGCACCAAACACAGGAACACCCAACTATGTAAGACAAATCTTAATGGACATGAAAAAACTAATATCTAAGACCACAATCGTAACAGGAGACTTTAACACCCCCTTATCTCGAAAAGATAGATCAACCAGGCAAAAAATTAGCAAACAAGGAGTAGAACTCAACCCAGAGCTTGGAACCAATGGACCTGAATGACATATATAGATTATTACACCCAACTACGGTGGAATACACATTTTTTTTCCTGCTACACATGGGTCATTATCCAAAATAGAACACATACTAGTCCAGCGGTCATGCGTAAGTGTATGCAAGAAAACAGAAATTATCCCATGCATATTGTCTGAGAATACTGCAATGAAATTGGAACTAAATGACAAAAGAAACCAGAAAAAACCACTACATTCATGGAAATTTAAAGACACCCTACTCAGCAATCAATGGGTCACAGAAGAAATTAAACAAGAAATTCAACAGTATCTACATACAATTTAATGAAAATTCAAGCACAACTTACTGGAATTTATAGGATGTGTTTTAAGCTGTTCTTAGAGGTAAAATCATAGCTATGAACTCAAACATTAGGAAAACAGAACGGGAACAAATAAATAGCCTAATGTTGCACCTCTGACAATTAGAAAAAGAAGAGCAAATGAAACCTAGAGCCCAAAGACAAAAGAAATCACAAATGTTAGAGCAGAAATTAATTGAATTGAGATGAAGAAAACAGTTCAAAGAATCCATAAATCAAAAAGTTGGTTCTTGAAAGACAAAATACAGTGGACATGTTTCTAGCTACCATCATCAAAAAGAGGAAAGAAAAAGTTCAAGTACATGCAATAAGGGATGAAAAGGGTGAAATCACGACAGACCCCACAGAAATTCACAAGATCATTAATAGTTACTTCGAGAATCTTCACACTCACAGAATAGAAGACACAGAAGAAATGGCCAGATTCCTCGAAAGGTACAAATTATGAAAACTGAACCAAGAAGATATAACAACTCTCAATAAGCGAATAACAGCCAATGAAATACTATACATAATAAAAAGCCTACCGACAAAGAAAAGACAAGACCCTGATGGATTCACAGGTGAATTCTACAAGAAATTTATAGACGATATAATCCCTACATGCATCAAATTCTTCAATGAAATTGAAAAGGAATCAGTCCTCCAAAAATCATTTTTGTGGGCAAGTATTATACTGATTCCAAAACCAGGGAAAGACACAACCAAAAAGGAGAACTACAGGCCAATCTCCCTCATGAATATAGACGCAAAAATCCCCAAATAAATTCCTAGTGAATAGAATACAGCAAATCATCAAGAAGATAATACACCATGACCAGGTAGGATTCATCCCAGGGATGCAAGGATGGATAATATTTGAAAATCCATAAATGTAATACAATATATTAATAGACTGAAATCTAACAAACACATGATCATCTCAATTGATGCAGAGAAAGCCTTTGACAAAGTCCAACACTCATTCATTTTCAAAGTCCTACAGAAAATTGGAGTAGATGGATTCTACCTTAACTTCATAAAAACCACCTATGACAACCCAAAAGCTCATATAATCCTA
Organism: Ctenomys sociabilis; assembly: GCA_004027165.1. Lineage (NCBI taxonomy): Eukaryota > Metazoa > Chordata > Mammalia > Rodentia > Ctenomyidae > Ctenomys > Ctenomys sociabilis. The sequence continues at coordinate 26,164 of PVKA01026627.1, forward strand.
AATGGGGAAAAACTGAAATCTTTTATTCTTAAATCAGGTACAAGACAGGGATGTCCTCTATCACCCCTCCTATTCAATATAGTCTTGGAATCCTTCGCAACAGCCATTAGAAAAGAGCAAGAAATAAAGGGAATAAGAATAAGTAAAGAAGAAGTTAAATTATCATTATTTGCAGAAGACATGATACTTTACTTGAAAGACCCCAACAATTCCATCAAGAAAACACTAGAACTGATAAGGAAATTCAGTAGCATAGAAGGATACAAAGTCATTACTCAAAAATCAATAGCATTCCTGTATAAAAATAACAAGCACACTAAATGGGAAATAATAGAAACAATACTTTTACAATAGCACCACAGAAAATGAAATACCTTGGAATTCACTTAACCAAGGAAGTCAAAGATCTTTTCACAGAAAATTACAACACCCAACGAAAACAGATTATAGAAAATGTCAGAAAATGGAAAGATCTGGCATGCTCCTGGATAGGAAGAAAAAATATGGTGGAGATGGCCATACTCCCAAAATTGCTGTAGAGATTTAGTGCAATCCCTATCAAACTGTCACCAACATAACTCGCAGACTTAGAGAAGTCGTTCCTAAAATTGATTTGGAACCACAAACTACATAGATTACAAAGGCCATCTTGGCCAATAAAGACACGACAGGAAGCATCACAATTCCTGACTTGAAATTATACTACAGCCAGTATTTGAAAATCAACATCGTATCAGCTACGAAATAGACCAGAAAAGCAATGGAATGCATTAGAAGATGGAAAATATTCTACAAACACACTCAGCCATCTGATCTTTGACAAAGGAGCCAAACATAGCCTTCACTGGAAGAAAGATAGGCTCTTTGACAAATGGTGCTGGAAAACGTAGCTTTCTACTGCCAAAAACTAAAACTTGACCTTGTTCTATCACCATGCACTAAGCTAATGTCAAAATGGATTAAAATCTACACATTAAAACAGAATCACTCAATCAAATTGAAGAGAAAGTAGGAGAAACTCTTGAAAATATTGGGATAAGGAAAGAGTTCATGAAGAAATATACTTTTGCATGGAAAACACTTGAAAGAATCAAAAATTGGGATCAACTCTTCTTGACGAGTTTCTTCACGTCAAAAGAAATTGTCAACAACGTGAACAGAAAACCCACATATTTTGAAAACATCCTAACTAATAAGCAATCAGACAAAGGTCTGCTGTATAGAATATATAAAGAACTAATATATATTAGGGCCCTCAAATGTAATGACCCAATTCAGAAATGGGCATCTGAGATGATGAATAAATATATGAAAAAATGCTCCACTTCACTAGCCATCCATGAAATGCAAATAAAAACAACACTGGGATACTATTTTACTCCAGAAAGAATGGCTACCATGAGGAAATCAACCAACAACAAATGTTGGAGAGAATGGGGAGAAAAGGGAACATTTCTCCACTTCTGATAGGAACGTAGACTGGTACAACCATTGTGGAGGTCAGTGTGGAGACTCCTCAAAGGACTGGGACTGGAAATCACATTCAATACAGCTATACCAGTTCTGGGAATTTTCCCAGAAGAAATGAAAACATTATATCATACTGATATATGTGTACCTATGTTTATAGCAGCATGATTTGTGATAGCAAAATCTTGGAAAAAACCAAGATGTCCATCACATGATGAATGGTTGAAAAAGATGTGGAATTTCTGTATAATGGAATATTAATCAGCTATAAAGAATGGTAAACTTGAAACATTTATATTGATGTGGATGCCACTTGAACATATACTCGTTAGTGAAATAAACCAGACACACATTTGCAAATATCATTTTGTCTCCCTAGTATAAGTAGCTAAAAGAAGAAATACATATAGAAATGTGCAACGACAACTAAAGAAAATTGAATCAGATAGTTAGAGCAACCTTTGCGGCATATGCTGCAGGGTACTAATCAGCTTTTCTTCTGGATGGTTAACAACCTAAGTGCAGAGATCCAAATTGGAGAAATAGAAGATCCGCAAGCCCAGCCAACATTTTGGCCCTAGCCTTTTAAGTTCAGTGAAGACTCAGGGCATAGAAGAACCTGTAGTGTAACATCATGAAACTCAACTGAGCCCCAAATTTTCTGAACAAGAAGATTGTGAAGTTTCAGAAGAAAGAGATCGAACTGTATAGTGTGCCTGGGGAGAGTCACATGGAGAGAAAACTTCCTTTCAGGCTCTCACAGAGAGCAAACTGGTCAAACATTGACTGTGACTCATCCACATGGATGACACAGACAAAAGATCGACAGAGTAAGGTAAAGGATTACAAGGTAAACCTGGAGGGGATGTCACTGACCTCCTCAGAAACAAACACTACATGTTTTGGTATATAGGTCTTACTCTATCTAGGTCTTAACCATCCAGCAGAAAAGTATAAAAATGAGGTATTACAACACAGGGTCATAATAAATTGAGCTGTAAATGGCTTTAGTCAACCACTTCTTCAGATAACTCTCATTTAATGTGGAAGGCTGCATTGTGTTGAATTGTGTCGGGCTCAGGCACGTAAATTGGTTTAATGACAATCCATAGCTCATCTTTAACAGGTCTAGAGAAAAAGAAAGGGTGATACATAAAAAGAATCATCATGTGTGTGTATAAACGGTACGGTTATGATAAATATGCCATGCTTCTGCGTAATTTTACGAGAAGGAAGATTTGCATTAATAGTGGCTGCACAAGATAGTATGTCAGCTTCTAATACTATGGACGACATCTAGGAAAATAACTAGGTAGAAAGTCTTAATTATTGAACCTGTGATGTAATTCAGGTATAAAAAAATAAGTTAGCAGCTACACTCCCTTAATTTCTTTTAAGAGACATCTGCTATAAAAATGTCTGTAAGTATAATATCATGTATGCACCTTGTAGGATACCAAAACATTATGAAAACAGTTTGCAATGTATTAGTTTATCGATTCTGTCCTTTAATTTGTCTTCAAATGGTCTCATTTGTATTTGTACTTTAATAAAATAAAATAAATAGGCCATCCTCGTTGATCCTGCCTATGCCTGCCGAGGCCCAGAGACCGGCCAGAGACAGTGCGGCCGACTCCACCATCCTCCTTGATCCTGCCCACGCCCGGCCATCCCCAGAAACCTCTCGAGACAGCGAGACCCACACCAGCACCCTACTCGATCCTGCCCATGCCGCCCAGCCAGAGATCGGCCTGAGACAACGGCTGGCTCCAGTGGCCTCCTGGATCCAGCCCCAAGCTCTCCCAGTGAGTGGGAATTTGTATGACTCACCAGGCTTCCCAGATCAGTGAGAGTGTGGTGAGTCTGAGGGAGAGCCATTGGCTTCTTCCCACATGCACTACCCGGAACCCTGCCCCAAGCCCTCCAAGCCAGTGACTGGCCTGAAACTTCAGGACTCATTCACTAACACCTCCCTGGATTGCTCGCCCTAAAGCCCACTGAAAAAGTGGGAATTTCCCTGATTCTCTGGACATCAAAGTTCAATGAGTGTAGAACTCCAGGCCCGCCGTTCCTGAGAGACATTTCCCATGGATTCCCTGCCTGCCCAACCACAGTAGCACAGTGAGAACTCCAGGCACACTGTGCCAGAGAAAAAAAACATTTCCAGGTGTTTACCAGTCCCAACCCACAGCGCCAGACCAAGGGCAGGTTGGCCTGGAATGAGAACTCCAAGCCTGCCGACCCAGAGAAAAATATCTCAGAAATCCATGGTCCCATGCCCCCTATGGAAACCTAGCACAGGCTGGCCTGTGAGTGAAGGCACCAGGCCCACTGCACCAGAGGGACCTTTCCCAGCCTTCTCAAGTTATGGCCTGTAGACCCAGACCCAGCACAGGCTGGCCAACCCAGTATGGCCTACTCAGTGAATAAGACCATCCGCTATCCCTTTGTGCGCCCAGAATACCCACCAAAGCCCACACAAACCCACCTGGGGAACGACCTGCCTGCGACAGGAGGGTTGACACCAGGAACCAACAGAGGGGATCCAAGGAGCTGCAGCAAAAAAGGAACTGAGCACAACAGCTAGATCCAGGATAGGTATAACTGGAAAATCTCAAATTTAATAGAACGGCACCCGAATCCCATACCAAGCAAAGGTTATAGCTGCACCAAAGCTCTACACCAAAGGTCAAAGGTCAGTACTATACAAAATGACAAAGAGAAGGGGGAAAATGCAATCTCGGACCTCAAGTCCATCAGGAAGGGCAGAGGACACTAGCTCAGCTGCAATGAATGAATTAACAGATACAACAGCAAAGGACAACAGCAGAAAGCTATAGAGGAAATAAAACGAGAAGTAATTCCCCAAATTAAAAAAGAAATATCTGAATACACATTATCTGAAATAAAGAATGAATTCCAGAAACATTGGGTGGAAAAACTATGCTCACCCAGAACAAGTGCAGAGAGCACTATTCCAGCTGATATATATGAATTAACAGCATCTGAAGCAAAGAAACAACAGCAGAAAGATCATGAGGAGCTCAAAGCAGAACTAAGTTCTGAAATCCAAAACGAACTTTTTGAAGTCACAGGATCTGAAATACAGAAACAAGTCCGGAAATATACAGAGGAAACCCAACTTGGAAGAAACACAGCAGAAAAAGAATTAATATCTACCTTTAAATAAGACATGGATAAAAAAATAGAGGTCAGAAATATGAAGGATTCTTTGAATGAGCAATACAGAAAAGAAATAGAACACACGAAACACACTCAAAGAGATAGAGAAGAACTGAAAGTAGCAATCACGAGTCTACAAAACCATCTGAGTGAAAATGAAGACAGAGTTTCAGATCTTGAAGATGCTGCAGCAACTTGAGAATGCAGGAAAACATAATCCATCACCTGCAAGATGACACCAGGATGAACAATGTGAGAATAATTGGTATCAATGAGAATGAAGGAGTCAATACAAATGACATAAAAAGAATTTGGGCGAAAATAATTGAGGAAAACTTCCCAAGTATGAGGAAACAATCCAACATCCAGGTCACCGAAGCATACAGAACACCACATAACCTCAACCGGACTAGAAACACAACGAGACATATAACAGTTAAGATCCCAGAAATCCAACACAAAATTAATATATTGAATGCTGCAAGAGAGAAGAAGGAACTCCCATTCAAAGGAAAGCCCATCAGAATTACAGTCAACTTCTCTACACAAACCTTGAAGGCAAGGAGAGCATGGAGCAGAGTTCTTCAAGTCCTACATGAAAACAAATCCGCTCTCAGACTATTATATCCTGCAAAGATCTCTTTCAAGTTTGATGGAGAAGTGAAATACTTCCATGACAAAGAACAACTAAAAAATTTCATGATGACAAAGCCATCCCTTCACAGGCTGCTGAAAGAGGTTCTAGAGAGAGACCACAACGACCAGAACTCCATG
>PVKA01026628.1:0-31488 GCA_004027165.1 Ctenomys sociabilis
GTTATCTATCCCAACTGTACTGTCTATACACACACATCCTGATTTTTTCTTTCTACAACCCTTCCTTTGTCTACACCTGTCAAAAGTGGGCACTCCATTGACATTCAACTAACTTAGGTTCTTGAACTCGACACCACAATCCAACACAGTCCAGCATTCTGCAACCATAGGGAGTTATTCAAAGAAATTGTCGACCATAGCCATTTACAGCTCAGCTTAATATTATGGGCTCATGATGTATACTTCATTTTTATACATTTATGCTTTTCTGCAGCATGTGGCTTCTGAGGGACATCCAGGACCTGTGGGCTGTGGCATTCCTTGCCTTGTGGGAGCAGCACTCTAGCCTTTGTCCCCACGGTGATACTGCTATTGTTTTGTGTAAAATCTCCTTCCGCCTCCCTCCTCCAAGGGTAGGTGTGACTGCAGTTCCAGCCTGCCTGCTAATTCAGACCACTGCCTCATCTCAAAATTCCTAGCATAACCACGTCTGCAGAGTGCCTTCATTCCACCTCACCACTGTTTACAGGCCAGAGGGGCTCAGCCCCAGAGGGTGTAATTTGGCTACTCAGAGCTGGCTGCCTGCTGCAGGACTGACTGCACCTGGAGTTTTGCTGTTAGAGGGGCTTAACCTAGAGCACCCCCCCAAGCCCAGCCCACCCCATCAGAGCAGATCCACCAGCTTCTGAGGAGTTTCTCTTGCACTCTGATACATACTGATAAATCTCAGAGAGACTAAATGATCATCTCCATTTCCCTTGTGCATGGTGGTCGTGACTTGAGAGCATTATTTTCATCATGCTGTTTGCCTACGAACATCCATATAGATATACTTTTTTTTTTTTAAACAAATAAAAGACAAACTTTATTATAAGAAAAGTTGAAAAAATGTGTCTGGCTTTTCTGCCAAGAGGATGTTAGCCTTCATGGTGGCAGAGAGTGTTTCCTAATCCTCCTGTGGCCTGTTGGTGTTGGGCGTGGTACCAGGCAGAGTGGAGCCTTGGTTGCTGTCAGTCTCAATTTTTATTTTTTTAAAGAGCACAAAATAGTGATAGAGGGGGTTGAAGAGATGGCTTGGAGGTCTAAGTGCCTGTCTGGCAAGTGCAAAGACCTGATTTTGATTCCTGGAACTGTGGATGCGCCGTGCTGGCCCCCAAATTGGGCATGGTGGTGCATGCCTGTAATCCCAGCACTGGGGAGGCTGAAATAGGATCAGGATGAGTCCAAGCTGTGTAGCAAGGCCCTGTAACAAACAAACAAATGAAAAAATAAATAAATAAATAAAAGATGAAAAAAGGAAAAAATATAGTGATAAAAAAAACCAGCATTAGAAGCAATATAAAATTTCAATAAACAGAGTAATAGGAATTAAGCAGTGGTTGCTGTATTGCATGATGTTATTATCTTTAAATTAGTTGTTTGGTTACCAGATATAAACATGAAAGACTGGTTTAAAGAAAACATAAGACAAAACAATAACAAGAAAGTTTTAAGAAATTCAAAAGAAAAAAAAAAGAATAAGAATAAAAAAAAAAATTAAGCATTAATTGCTCCCTTCAAAAGACCAGAAGAAATCAGCAATACAATTATCCAAATGACTCTGCATATGTACCTAAATGTATCTATTCCCCTTCTTTGTTTTGTCTTTTATCCCAGTTTTTCCTTCCCATTGAGTAAATTCTTTCCCTTTCACAGTGTCTAATGCACCTTTCAGATTTTATTTATTCTTTCAGATTCTCACACTAACAAGATAATATGATGTTTGCACATGTGGATCTCATTTATTTCACTTACCAATATAATCTCTAGCTGCATCCATTTGTCTACAAAAGCCTAAAATTTATCTTTTTTATAGCTGAATAATATTCCATTGTGTAAAAATCCCACATATTTTTTTTTTTTTTTTATCTCTTCCTCAGTTGATAGGCATTTGGGTTGTTTCCAAGAGTTAGCTATGAGAAACTGTGCTGCCATGAACATGGGTGCACGTATATCACTGTGATATGATGATTTCAGTTCTTTTGGGAAAGTACCTAGGAAGCAAATAGCTAGCTTGAATGAGACCTCCAATCCTAGTTTTTTGAGGAATTTGCATACTGATTTCTATAATGGTTGTACCAGCCTGCACTCCCACCAAGAGTGGAGAAGGGTTGCTTTTTTCCCACAGCCTCTCCAGCATTTGTTACTGGTTGACTTCTTGATGGTAGCCATTCTTTCTGGTATAAGATGGTATCTCAGTATTGCTTTAATTTGCATCTCTTGAATGACCAATGATGTTGAACATTTTTCATATATTTATTTGTTATTTGTATCTCTTCATTTGTGAAGGATATATATTCAATTCAGATGCCCATTTTCGGATTGGGTCTTTGAATTTAGGAGACCTGATTTCTTTTTAATTCTTTTTATGTTCTAGACAGGAGTCCTTTGTCTGAAAGACCATCTACTATAATTTTTTCCCAATTCATGGGCTTTGTTTTTACTCTATTGATAATTTCTTTTGTACCGATCTTAATTAAGAGGACTTTCCCTCTTGCTTATTCTTCTAGATGGTCAAAGTGACACAGAAGCATCACAGGAGGGACATTTTCCACAGGAGGGACAAGAAAAAGAACTGATTCGTGATGATATGTCCATCACTCCTGCCTTGTCAGCTCCTCCAAAGAGAAGGTACGTGGTCAGTCCACTTACTGAGCATCTCCCGTAAGTGAGGCATCCTGCAGACGCCCATGTGCTAAGACAGGAAGGGCCATGGTGGCAGAGCTGACGGCTGCTCCTCTCACTTTCTCTCCAAGCACTGGCCTCCGGATAGGGTTCAGGGTCAACTTTCTCCTGGCTACATGTCTTAAATCTCCTCCTGAGTAAGGCCCTCATGGCCCTCTTGCTGCAAGAATGGCAGCAAGAGCAGAAAACAAACTCAAGAGCCATCACTTGCCTTCTCTTTAATTCATCAAAGTATTGATATTTTTGGTTTCATTTTGTTTCAAATGAGAAAGTAGTTTTTAAACTACCAACCAATGCTTTATCAATTAACTATTGATGTGTGATGAATAACTCCCCTATCAGTGGCTTAATACACTGGGCATTTATATGAGTCTTTGCATTGGGATCATTTTGCTGCCTGGCAATGGTTATCAGATGATTGATTGCTCAGTTATGTGCAGACATTTGGTGGCTCTGCTGATTTTACTTTGGGGGTAGGCTGGCAAAAGTTGGTCTGGTATTGCTTCCACAGGCCCGCTGTGCTCTCCATCATGTGACACCAGCCTTTCCAGCAGGTTAGTCCAAATCTGACCCACTGGTAGCCATGGTAGCATTCAGAGAGAGTGTGCAAGGCTTCCTGAGGGGTCATCTGGGGCTGGGGGAAGTCATTTGTGCTGCACTGTGCTGGCTAAATGCCAGTTACTGGGTCAGGCCATGTCTCATGGGAGGAGAGTGCAAGCACAGGGCCAACAAGCTTGGATCCAAAGAAGCCAGTAGTTGGAGCTCTCAGAGCTTTCACTCCACCATATTTGTTTAGGTCAGTCTTTTCCTGGTCATTATTCACCATGCCCTTTCCTCCTCTTTTCCACTCAGAGCATTACTGTCAGCAAAGCCAGTTAGCATTACATGCACTTGTGTTCATGTACTTGCTCCAAACCCCTATGTTGCTCCGACAACCCCCCCACGCCCCGGCCTCAAACTCATTAGTATCTATCAAGGTATCCCTTTTTACCAGGATGACCACAGAAAGAGAAATATGGATTAGTAGTCTTTTTCTTTCTGCATAGTTGGAGCAGTGTCCAGCAATTGAAATTCTACCTACCACCCATGCTCAGTTCAGATCTGGCCTCTGCAGTGAAGTTTTTGTTGTTTATAGAGCACTTAAGAATCTCTTCTCTTCATCTGTTCTAGCCTACATTTTTCCCCTATACTAGTTTTTTCCTCATATGGCTTTGTTTTCTCTGCCCTGGACAAATTATTAGCTCTGAAAGGGCCAAAACGATGTTATTAATCTGTGCTTTTCTCTTAACTAAACCTAACACTAGGCTTCACATAATGTGAATTTCCCATTTCATTAATGAACATACTAAAGGATACCTAGCTTTTCTTATATACATTACAAGGTCTTTTGTAGCTCAGAGCAATGCTATGGGATATAAATTATTACATCTACTTTCGTATAAAGAAATGAAAGCTAAAACTTCAAATTGGGAAGAACAAATACTCTAAGTCAGAGAAGTCTGACTCCAAAGCCTTGGGCTTTTCATTGGCATATTCTGTTCCCTGCTGAACTCAGTTAATACATTTAGCAGAAGTAGAATGAAGTTAAATGCAAGAAGGGATTGGTAGAAGCCAAGGGAACAAAACCTAGTAGGAACCCAGCTCAGTTCATTTGCCACCCATTGCCCCTTGGATGACAAGGACCCTTCAGCTCTTTCCACTGCTAGCCAATCACTAAGGGTCCAGGTGTTGCACATCTATTTTCAGTGACCTGTGATAGTCCAGAAAAATGAGCTGCCCTGGACATGACCTTGCTGTGAAATGACATCTTCCTCATTCCCTCCAACTATATCCTCTAACAATCCTTTCAAAAGCAATCACAAAGCTCTGAATTATATGTACTGGCAACGAGGAGCCAATCTTGCATCCAGGATCAGGTGGGAGGTTGGGAAATCTAATTTGACTCAGCTTTGCCATTGACTTTTTGAGGCATCTCAGGTTCTGGTTCTATAAAATCATATGCTATGGGCAGTCTTATTCCTAAAAAGCTGCTAGTATTTATGCTTGCCAGGCATTGGGTTAGATTGATACATGTTGCATCCTTTAGTTCTAGCAGTCACCTCATGTGCTAAGTCCTACTTTCAGCTATATTGTTAGGATGGGAAAACCGAGTTATAGAGAGTTATCTCTGTGACTTGTTCACTTATACCTTCCTTTTCCAGAGCAGTGGAGACAATATGTGATACAATATAAATGAAATCACTAGCAAGTCTTGGGAAATATTGTTATGGCTTACGGATCTAATGCATGTTTTGACACAAGAAGACAAATAGATTAACTTTTCTTTGGCAGATCAAAGCTGCTGACTAGGATCCATGATGGGGAGGCCAAGTCCCAAAACTATCAAGTAAGCAATCAGCCCTCCCTGCCCAGCCCCAGTGCCCCCCCAAGTGAACGCACAGTGATGTCAGAGTGGCTCGTGTGCTGCTTCCGGTTGCAGATTTCCATTACCATCATTGAGGCGCGCCAGCTGGTGGGTGAGAACATCGACCCAGTTGTGATCATTGAGGTTGGGGATGAGAAGAAGCAGAGCACCGTGAAGGAGGGGACCAACAGCCCATTTTACAATGAGGTGAGTCACGGTGAGCTTACTGCCGTCCGCAGGCACCTGTCCTCTCCTCTGCTCTCTGTGGGAGTCTTCATGGGACAGAAACGCTGCGTCTCTCCCCGGATCCCCTTCCTGAGGATCCCAGCAGATCCTCTAAATCTCCTACATACACAGCCCAGAACAGTTTTCAACACAAAAAATAATAGAAAGAAAAGGCAAACAACGCTTCCCAAGTTTGAAGTCGTTAGTATGTTAACAGAGTTGTCTTATTTACTCTAAGTTTGTCATTAGCCACGACAAACTCTGGTTTGTATTCAATAAGTGTTTAAGGTTGGCCGGTGAAGAGCTACATACTCTTTTCCATGCCAGAGATGCTGGAAATGTAGTCACTGATAGTGGTGAGGCATACTGTTGTTGGAGGGTAAAATGGTTGTTTTTCTAAGCTGTGCAGCGTGTAAAGGAAAATCTTAGAGACAGAAGTTTCTGGTGTTAAACATATTGATTCTCTTTTGAAAATAAGATTGTTATGTGGGAAAAAATGACAGAGAGAAAATGACAGTGAAAACTTTGTTTCCTTCTGGGTTTGTCCCCTAACCCCCTAGACCTCATCCTGGGGCCTGCTGCTCTCCCGGGCTTCTGGGCATTTCCCAGAGAGATTCCAAGCACAGGAGTGAAAGCACATGTTGTCCCCAAATAGTGGCGTTCTTGAAACACTCGGCCAGGCCATGCTCTTTTTCACAAGCCTGTGCCTCAGAGATTGGTCCGTAGTGGACATGTAGGACAATCTCTCTCCTCACAGGTGAAGAACTGTCCACTGCTTTGATGTATCATATTACACTAAGTCAGACTCTCATGCATGGATATTAATTTCTGCTGGTTGCTACTCCTGATAATCATATCTACACAGCATAATTGGGGCAGAGTGTATGTACAGTATATTTTAATTTTTGTTATCATCAAATTGTCTTCTAAAAAAGGTAACAATTTATACTCCAACTAACTATGCAAAAGTTCATTTTTTTCCCTGTAGCTACGTTGACACAACAAATTACAAAAATATGCAGTAAACTCTTAATTATTAACCTAATGGGAGTGTTAATTAAAAAGGCAGGCAGGGAGAACATGGATAATGGCATTGACAGAAAATACTCAAATCCCCTTTGAGCTGTTAATTGGTTTTCTGTTTACGGTTCCTATCCCTAAGCCTTGGAAATGTCAGTAGTTTTCTCTTTCATACTCCACACTCACCCTTATTTTTTTTATTATAAATGTGATAGGAGATAGCGTGTTCAAAAATGCTTTAAAGCCACAAAGCTCTAAGGTTTGTTAGCTATTATAATTATGTGTACAAGTCCTGGGTCCCACTAACTTTCAAACCCAAGTGTTTCCGGATGCCGAAGGAACTGTTTAGTGGTCTCTAGAGAATGTGGGTTCAGGGGTCTCGGGAACCTGCCTGAGGAGGCTGGGCCTGAAGTGCATGAAGCTCAGCAGACACAGCAACCACTGAAAGGAATTCACCAGCCCAGCCCTATCAGAGAATGAGGGATTTTCCACATAAGCTAATTTTCCACATAAATTTGATCACCAAAACTCTTAATAGGTTTAAACTCCCAGTGTATATAATTTTTTTTTCTAAAATATCATGTATATTTTGTTATTAAACAGAAGACAATGAGTACAATGTCACTTTTCATTGAATCTAAAGGCCACCAGGGCTGGTGATATAGTTTAGTGATCTCAGTGCCTGCCTGGCAAGTGCAAGGACCCAGGTTTGATCCCCAGTACCACATGCTGTGCCCGCCCCACACTAAACCAACCACAGCCACCAAAACTGGATATGGGGGTGCATGCCTATAGGCCCAGTGCTGGGGAGACACTATACCAAACCAACCAACCAACCAACAAATAAATAATTAAATAATAAAGGTCACCATTCTAAAGATCTGATGACATGTTTTTGTTTTTCTGTTTTGCCTTTGGAAAGAAAGCTGTTCATGGTCAGTTTTTCATTCTTAATGCTATGTCCATCTCTAACTTGTCTTTCCTCTGCCCCTGAAGCCTAAAATAATGAGCAGAACTCAAGGGACCATAGTCTCCCCAGCTCCTAAAACAAACCCAACCAACCACACACAGATACAACCCTGGTTTTCTGTATTTAAGAATCACACAACATCATGTTTGACAACTTAACTCAAAGATCAGATGAAACGTCTAATACCTTCCTCGCCTCTTTTACAATAACTAGGAAAAATATGTTTTGGTCACGGTTCCAAAAATAGCTAGCAATATAGTCTAAGAAAAATCTTTTAAGTTCTTCTGTCTTCAGGTTTTTTTTTTTTTTTAATCTAAAGAAGATAATTTCTTCACCTTTGAAATTTAGTCTTTTCCTGAATATTACAAATCTCCCTGTCCGTAACTTCTTTGTATTATTTCTCTGTCAGTCCCCTGGGTAATTTTACAGAGCTGTAAAAACTTGAAAAAGTTAGATTGTAATCAATTTCATTCCTAAACAATATCATACTAAGATATCATAATTACCTATCATTATAACAAAAAAATAGAAATAAAATAACTAGCGACATGAAGAATTCGTAAGGGTGTGGAGAAATAGCTACTTTCATAGGCTGCTAGTAGGCTTAACTAATTTGGACAGATACTTTAATATTAAAGATTTATATTCACACCTCCCACACCCAATAATTCCACTTCTCTTGCCTATCTTTGAGGAACACTCACACACATCCAGTGCAAGAATATGGTTGTTAGCATCTGTTTTTATGTGGAACAATTGAAAACAACCTAAGTGACCTGCAGGGGGGCATGGCCAATCAACTGATGACATATTCATGGAGCTGAGGCCTATACAGCAGTTGATTAGAATAGTACTGAGTTCTGAGTTCACTCTATTGATGGCCAGGATGAACTTTATGTTTTGCAGTACTTTGTCTTCGACTTCATTGGGCCTCAAGTGCATCTTTTTGATAAGATCATCAAAATCTCAGTAAGTCTCTGTGGGTGATGATGGTGGTCAGGGGGAGAAGTGGGAGGGATTCTAGGCACTGGAGATTCACTAGGCAATTTCAGCATGCTTAGGGATGAAATGATTTAGGAAAGTGCATCCAGGTTGGGGAGTTTGAAACCAATAGATTGGGACTTAGAATCACCAATAGAGAAGAATTTGGGAAGGAAAACCATCACAAGAAGATCTATACTTCTTGGAAGCAAGTATGAGCTACAGGGGTCCGGTGAGATGGCTCAGTGGAATAAGCACTTCCCTGGCAAGTGCAAGGGCCTGAGTTCAATCCCTGGTTCTGCCAAAAAAAAAAAAGAAATTTACAAGTATGAGCTACAGTAAAGTTGTTACTAATCACATGTGGGAACGTGAAACATATGCTTCAAGACATCTTGATAGATTGCCACTTATAGTTGATCTTTCAAATCAGGCAAATGTGAGTGTTTCTCTCTGTAGATGGTAACCACTTCAGTGGCCACTAATCACAGCCCTTTCCCTTCTCTGTGGGTGATAAAGGGAGAATAAAACAAACAAATATGTCAGTCCCATCAGTAGTAATCCTGGTTTGGAGAATGTACTTTAGAACAATCTGGCCACTGGGCTTCTTAAAAGTCCTTTGAGTGTAGACTTTAGAACCTGCCCAGGGAGATTGGGTCAGTTGCATAGATACTTCTGAAGTCCTGTTAGAGGAATTGCTGGTCTGACAAATTAGAGTAGAAACAGAGAGAGCTGCTGGCTCAGAGCTGTGCCTCCTCCACCTTTGCCCACCAAGTAGAGGATTTGGCAGGGAAATGCCTGTGATGAAGTGGTCATACTGGTCCTAGTGACAGAGAAGGGAAGTTAAGTGGGGAGCTGCACTATTCAGCAAAGGAACAGAGACTGAAGGACAGCAGACAGCACGTATCCCGCCAGTCTGCTGAATGGCTGCTTCTCCCGTGGAGAGGTGGGGTGTGAGGCTGCGAGTAGCATGGGGTGGACTACGGATTTAGCATTGTCTTCCAAAGAGCTTCTACTGGACAGAGCCCCACTTTACGCATGAGTGTAATAGTGCAGAGCACCGGGGATGCTTTCTCCAAAGTCATACCAACTCTCATGGGGATTGTGAAGATGATGAAGACTTGGAAACTTCCTGTCTCCCTTGCCTGCCTTTTCATCCACTCAGTATGATAGAGAGACACATGTATAATACATCCCACAGTAGAACATTAACAAAACCCTGCACTAACACCCAGGTCCTAGAGGAGTTATGATATTACCCTTCCCAGGAGTGCTTGAAGAATATGACTCTTGAGGAATGAAGTCATGAAGAGCCAAACATTCTTAGTGTTTGGATATCAGGCATGATGACAAGATATTTCGGGACCTGGAATACTGCCCAGGACTTTGTTCCATCACTCAAGTGACTGCTTGTTTGTGAGAGTGGCTCTGCAGGTTTTTGCTGTTATTTGAGACAGGATCTCACTGGGCCAAGGTGACCTCAAACCTGTGACCCTCTCATCCCAGTCTCCCAGGGTACTGGGGTCACAGATCTGTACCTTTGCACTTTGCTGTTGCTAGGTTTTATGTTGGATTATAGGCAAGCTCAGAGCTGTTTGTGGAACTCACGGATTATTGGTAGAGGTCAGAGTTGGTATTGCCTATCTGTGTTCCTCTAACTTGGGAGAAGATAATGCTTTGGTGTCCCTAAATGACTCTTAGAGAGACAAAGATTTTTGAAAAGAATACTTCCTTTGGGCCTGGAAGGTTTAACCTGACTTTATTGTTAATTCATAAATGGAAATTTAGTGTAGTTGGAACAAATTCAAAGTGGGAGGAGGAGAGGGAGAGGGCTGAGAGCAGATCCTATTGGCAGTTAGGCTGTGACCTAACTTGGTGGTGTCAAGACCATCTTCCCTTAATAGTGACCCAAGGCACACAAGGCCTCTGTGAGTGAGATTCCCCAGGGTCTCAACACTTTCTGGTTGACACACCAGGCTTACCTGGCACTTACCCATTAGCTGGGTGGCTTGAGGTGCTCTTGTTTGTTATTTGAAGATATATTCTGTCTTGTCCCCAGAGACCCTTTCCTGCAAAGGGTCTTGGTCCTCTGAGAAGCCAGAGTAGCAACCGAAGCATGGCGACTTACAGACCAAGCTGCTTTCTCTGTGTGTGGCCTTAAATAGCTCCTCTAGTCAGCCAGGCTGTCCTTACTTCCCCTTAGTTCTCTGACAGTGTTATAAACTTTGGGCAACACACAGAGAAAGAGAGAGAGAATGAAAGAGAGAGAGAGAGAGAGAAAGAGAGGAAATGGCTATCATATGTTGAGGTCAATTGGATTTACTGGGTATTTTTTTGCCTCTGCTAAAAAGAGATATTTAGAAGTTATAAAATCCTCCTATTTATCCATCATCCAATCATTCACTAAATCACAGAATGTTTCTTGAACACTATGAATGAGGCCACATGGTCGATAGAAGAGAGTAGAAGACTGCCCTGGATTGAAGGGCAGTTAGAAAAAATTTCACAGGCCATGTTGTCTAGCTTCCAATTAGTGTAGAAACACTCTCTGTATCTCCCTCATGGTAGAGGGTTCTTAGGATGGTTATTTTCAGTGGTGGTGAGGTCACTACCTGTGGAAATCCCACCCCCTTGCTGAGAAACTCTGACCAATAGAAAAATGTCTTATCTTCTTTTTCTGTCCTTATCTCGTGCTGAAATCTTTCATCTAGAATTGAAAGCCACACAGAAAGGACACATCCTATTCTGGATAATAGAACTTCCAAGATTTTAGGACATTTAAATTTCCATTGCCTTTTCTTTTTTTTTTTTTTTAATTTATTTTTTATTTTATTGAAGTACAAATATCAATGAGACAGTTTTAAGACACCTGAACAAGACAGATTTGATAAATAAATACATTGCAAACTGTTTTCATAATGATTTGGTATCTACAAGGTGCATACATGATATTGTACTTACAGACATTATTGTAGCAGATGTCTCTTATAAGTTCCATTGCCCTTTCTCTACATCCCTCACTCTAGTCTTCTCAGTCTTCTCTCTTCTGGGGTAAAATGTTGGTTCTTAATCAATTTCTCACAAAGTGTGGCATCTGGACAGGTACAAGCTTGGCCATCTTCCTTTAGAATTTCCTTGCTGTGGCAAAATTCACCTCAGAATGTGCTTCTGTAACTAAGCTTGGCATTCTGCTGACTTCTGAATGCACCAGATATTAAGGGGACCACCCTCTTCTGCTGTTGCATGTTACCAAATGTTTCAGAGCATTCCATGGTGGATTCTCTGAGAATGCTGGGAGAAAAATATTTCAGGAGTTATGGAGAAAGGAAAGAGTTGCATCTGGGGGATCAGGGAAAGTTGCTTGAAGGACTAACATGTAGGCTTGAAGAATGGAGAGAACTTCAGCAGGCAGAGGTGGGTTTGAAGGGAAGACTGTTCTGCTCATTTTGGTTAAAGAAAACTCTCAATTGCTGAGAGTTAGGTGACCTTCAATGGCTAGAAGCTTGATAGAGGCATGAGGTACCAGTGAGAAACTTCTAGAAGCTTTTTAGAGCCCTATGGCTTGATGACCGAATTCTACTAGGCCCCAATCAAAGCCAGGCAGAGCATAAGGCCAAGAAGCCTTTCAGATGAACCCATTTCGTAGACTTATCCACAGAGATAAACATGTTGGACTTGCCCTCCTTCTCTCCTCAGGTCTTCCACCACAAGCTGATAGGAAGCATTCTAATTGGCTCTTTCAAAGTAGACCTGGGGACTGTGTATAACCAACCTGGTAAGGAAGCATCTCTCCATCTTCACTCTGGTTTATAGCACTCAGAGTTCATTTCACATATCCACTCATCCATTCAACCTTCATTCGATGACACTGAGCACTAATCTTACCAAGCAGAGAATGATGTGGCTAGTGTCTCCAGTGTTTTGTAATTTAGTGATAGAATTACATGCCCATGACTGGGTAGGTTCTTTTTTCTCAAACAAATTCTCTGTAATTCAGTGCCATGAGATATGATCAGGAGAAGTAATAGAGTATAGAAGTTAAGAATATGCACTGAGCATGGTGCCAGATGCCCATAATTACTGAACTCTGGGAAATGTAGCCCAGTTGGATAATTTAGCAAAACACTGTCTCAGAATAAAAATTTAAAAAATAAATAGGTGGGGTCAAGGCCTTGAGTTCAATCCTCAGTGCTGGGGGAAAATGTAGATGGTGGGATCAGAATCTGTGATTTCAAATTCCACTCGGCCACTTCCAAACTGTGCAGCTTTGGGCAGAGGATGTGACTTCACTGTCCCTCCGTTTCCTCATGAGGATAAGCTAATGCCACCTTCAGAGTTTTTGGAACAGTAAGCTAATAAATGTACATAAAGTGCTTAATAGAGAGCCTAGCACATAATAATAACTGGATATTTTATGTCAAGCTTCTATAATTGTTATTCTTACCCCTGATTTATAGGCCAGTGAAATTCTGACAATAGGTGATTTGTCCAAGGTTGGAGCCAGCAGGGAACAGATCTTTTCAGAAGCATCCCCTTCTCTTATGCAGTGATTCCAGTGCTCGGGACCTCAGTGGCAGGCAGTGGGCGTGGCAGGGAGCTTGAGCCTGAATGCCATCCCTTCAGAAGGGACGGCATCTACAGGGAGCAGGAGGTCCTGGTCCTTAGGGAGAGAGCACTAGCTACTTACTTTAGTATTTGCTGCCCTGTGGAAGTGGGAGCTCAGCATTGCTGATTTTATTTTATTTTCTTTTTGGAAGATGAGGTCTAGATTTTGTAAGCAGCTTTGAAGTTTTGCTCATAGCATAGGACAAACAAAAAAAAAAATCTATGAGCCACATTTGTGACTCATTTTTACTTTCATCACTGGTCAAGCTAGGGATTCTGTCTAGTGAATCACCTGATTGAAGATTTCCAAAATATCTGTGTTAGGTTTGGTGGGGAGTAGAGGCTTGGGGGATAGCAGGAGTCTTGGGATTAACCAAGGAGAGTGACTGCCTTGAGCAACAGAGCAAAGAGTGTTGGG
Source organism: Ctenomys sociabilis (assembly GCA_004027165.1). Lineage (NCBI taxonomy): Eukaryota > Metazoa > Chordata > Mammalia > Rodentia > Ctenomyidae > Ctenomys > Ctenomys sociabilis. The sequence continues at coordinate 13,345 of PVKA01026628.1, forward strand.
GAGGCTTTGGGGCAAGTAGAGCGTGAGGGGTGTCACTAGCCTAACTATGGAGGATCTGAACTGTCGAAGTGCTTTCATAGGTCATCAGTTCTGTGACAAGTGGGCACTGCTCACAGACCCTGGAGACATCAGGACTGGCACCAAGGGCTACCTGAAGTGTGACATCAATGTGACTGGCAAAGGCGACACCCTAAAGACAACCCCGAAAACCTCCGATGCTGAAGAGCAAATAGAAAAGTGAGAAGGGTCTATGTAGGGCTGTCTGGGAGAGGTGTTATGCATGGTTCTGTGTCTCTTTCCTCTCCTTCCACCCTCTTCCTCACAGGTGCGTAAGATCTGCCAAGTCCACTGCCTGGCCACCTTGATTCTGCTCTGCCAGAGACAGCAGGGCATGTTCTCTCAAAGGCGTTGCTTGCCTTTGGACAGTTGGCTTCCACGATGAGAACTGTCTCATGTCTAATGCCCCATTGTAGATAAGCTATTCCTGGACTTATGTAATTTATCTGATTGTAGTTGATTTTTCTTTGAATAAATTATTGTTTTACTTACTGGTGTGGAAAGTCATAAGTGCATCTCTAAAATGGAGAGTGAGAGATGGGGTGTATTCTAATTCTAGGGCCTGAAAGGGTTTACACTCCTTCAATTTGTGCCCTTTGCTGTCATTGACCCTAGGAAGAACGCTTGTTGCAGTGGTGAATCTCACTCTCCTTGCATGTCAAATCTTACTTTGTATTTCCAAAGTGCTTTTATGTTCTACATAAAAGTTTTCCAAGTGTGAGAGCTTTTGATTTTTTTTAATTTTCTGTTTTCTAAGGAACCTTCTGATCCCGCAAGGTTTTCCATCAGAGAGAGCCTGGGCCAGATTCTATGTGAGACTGTACAGAGCAGAAGGATTGCCCAAAATGAACTCCAGCATCATGGCGAATGTCACCAAAGCATTTGTGGGTGACAGCAAGGACCTGGTGGATCCGTTTGTGGAGGTCTCCTTTGCTGGGCAGACGGTGAGGCACCGTTGTAACCCATGATAGCCAGCCTGGGCTACATGCAGTCAAATGAAATAAAGTTTAAATAAAAATCAGAAAATGCCTTGAAAAAGAAAGCTTGTCCCAAGAAGGCCATGAATCAGGTAGCAGGGAGGTGGGGGAGTTACCCATTGGTAATGTTGGAAAGGAGCTGGTTTGCTTATGGCTCAGATCACGGGCAGGCAGATGTCCTTGGTTGCCTCTCACTACTTCCCCAAGCCATTCCACAGCCCCCAGGCACTGTGCACAAGCCTGGTCTCCCAGTCTGTTTCACAATGTTCAGGAGCCCTTTGTCCTACATTTGCCTGGACAAGTGCCTCTGCAAGTATTGCAACTGAGTACATGGTCAGAACTTGACTATGGTTGGCAGACGTCTCTACCTTTAAAATATGATCTACCTGATCCCCTCCCTTTGGCAAGGGTGAACACTGGTATATTTTTGACCTAGGTTGAACATAGATGTCATATAGAACATCACCTCCATTTTATGTTGAGAAACGTAAGGGCCAGGCTACTGTAGTGATTCACCCAAGGTCATGGTCTTCTAGGAGGTGAGCACAGGGTCTATAGCCACTGTGTTTCTGGAGATGCCTGGAACAGTTCCTGCTCATAGCACAGCTGTTGGTTTCACTCTGATGTATGGGTGAGAAGCTGCCTATGTGAGTGACTCGTTTTGCCCCAGGTGCCTGGGGCGGCATCCAGCATGAAATTGGTCTACAGTGATGTTCGCTGGGTGCATAAATGTCAGGGGAAGCAGTCTCATTATTTTTAGCAACTTGATTTATATCTCCAGCTGGCTGGAGTCAGGGACTTTCTTCCATGGTTCACATACTCCTGCCTGTGTTTCTAGGGTCGAACCACAGTGCAGAAGAACTGTGCTGATCCTATATGGCATGAACAGGTGGTCTTCAAGGAAATGTTCCCGCCCTTGTGTCGGAGGGTGAAAATCCAGGTGTGGGATGAAGGCAGCATGAATGACGTGGTGCTGGCGACCCATTTTATTGACTTGAAGACAATCTCCAATGAGCAGGATGGAGATAAAGGTAAAGTCCCACATGGCTGACTTTGACACAGACCTCAAAAAGTGATCATGTAACAGCCCTCATCTTTACGGAGGATGAACGCAGGCACTGTGGGGTGCCTTTCACACCTCTGCAGCCTGTGGTGTGTGGAGCCAACCTGGCAGTCAAGCAGCTTAGTTCTGGCCCCAGGTCTTCCATGAGCATCACTTTATATCTTTAAGGGAGTCACTGTTCTCTCTATTGAAGACTAAGTTGAGATACTGGTAACCTGAGGTCCGCAGGTAGTCTTCCACCTGCGTATTTTTATGTGGCTTGGCTTGCAGGCAGTGGAAGACTTGTACATGGCTAATAGTCCACAACCCCAAGTAATTATGTCACCAGCCATGGATGAAACATGGGAGTATGCAAATGGCCAAGAAGCACGGCTGGCCATCCACTCAGCCAGCTAGGGACAGAAGGTAGAGTCCAGCCATACACAGAGGCCAGGGAAAGGCTGTCTTTATTTGCAAAAGGCAGGTTAGTGAGCATCATTTCTAAATATTTCAACAAAAGCTTCTTCTTTAAGTCCCCAGGCAGACTTTTTCTCTGCACTGGAAATTTATGCTAGTTAACACACACACACACACACACACACATACACACACACCCCTCTCATGTATACCTATGTGTAAACCCAACACACAAATACATATCATATGTGTAATGGGTCTCAAATACATAACTACATATATAGAAATTATATTTTCATATAAAATGAAAATTTTTCAAAATCAAAATTAAAAGTGTTCAAAATTATTTTCCCTCTATCACACTGAAGCCTGGGAAATATTAGAGGACAAGATTCATTCATTTTTATGCCCCCTTTGGGGGTGATGTCATAGAAAGACCTCATTATGCGTGAATTTTCTGTGTTTCCATACATGGAAGTATTTTCCACGCCATAAAAATACTCACTCACCTATCTACATAATTTCTTAGCCATTTCTGAATACATTTCATTTACAACTTTCCAGAAACATCTTTTAAAATTTTTATCTTAATATTTTACTTTAATGTTATTAGTATATCTTTGCAATACATAATGTTTCAGTTTGGCTTAGTAGGTAAGATGTACTTAGGCAACTAAAGTTGGTATGTGAACATTACTTATTTGAATTCTTTTTACTTCTCCTGCCCTCCGCTCCCTCCCACTCCCATCTGGATCACCTTCCCATTTGTAGGAGATTTCTGTTCCTCTCAGAAACTCTTAATGGTGTTGAGGAAGATGTGTGAGTATTTAAAGTAGTCATCAGGCACCATAGAATGTCCCCATCCCTTTTAACACAGTTGTCCTGCTTTGTTTGTCAAGTCTGTTCAAAGAAGAGGTAGGATCTAGTACGTAGAAGCAGAGTTGAAAGGAAGAGAACGTTAAGGCACAACACTGTCTTTAACAGTAAAGTACATGGAAATATTTGTCAACAGTGGGAAGATTGTTAAGGAAATGATAATGGATTTATTCATACTCATATTAATAGCTGATGTTATTGAGTGCTTCCAAGGGTCCTGTAGGAAGCACTTACTGGATGTTACCTCTTCTCATCTTGATGGATGAGAAAGGTACTATTAGCATTTCCTCCAGAGGAGCAGATTGAGGCCAAAGGAAGTTGTAAAGCTTGCTCAAGGTCACACTGCTGGGAAGAGCCAGAGCTGAAATTAGAGCCCAAGCAGTCATCTTTGACCTATGTGTTGTACTGCCCCTCAGGAAGGAATATTATAGTGCCAAACACATGCTCCCAGGGGCACGGTGCCCTCTCTCAGATACTCTATGTTAAGAAGGGAAAATATTTATGTTGGGCATAAGTTAAGAGCCATCAGGCCTTTTCAGTAATGTGCTTAGAACATGTCTCAGAGCATGCATTTCTCTCAATCTCTACTACCTCAGCGAGGCAGAGCAGCAGTTCCTTCAGTTGTGAAGATGACGTCATCCCCTATTTGCCTACTTCCGTTCTTATATCGCTTCCCACTGCAGCACAGTGATCTAAAGAAATGTGGTTACGTCTTTGCTTAAATTCCTTTACAATATTGCCATAGATTTTAGGATGAAGACTAAAGTCCTTTTCAAGAATCCTAAATCTCCCCACATCTTTTTATACAGCTCAGGCTCTAGCTCTGTGCTCATTTTTGATGGCACATCCATTTGCTCTGCCTCAACTCTCTCTCTGTCTCTCTCTCTGTCTCTCTCTGTTTGCCTCTGTCTCTTTTTTCTCCTGGCTTCTCTTCATGCTATATCAGCCTATTTTCCCTTCTTGTAGCACAAGATAGAGCTCCTTCATAGTGTTTATAATGTAAATATTTACAGTGTCTGTTTCTGCCTCTCTACTGGAAAATATGGTTATTGTACAGCATGGTCCCTAGCACATGTTAAGAGTCAATCGATACTTGAATTAGTGAAGACAAAAGCATGTGCTGGCCTTTAAAATATGATTATAATGTGAACAGATTCATGGAAAAAGGACTAGGAGGAAATTTAATGAAATGAATTTTGGTGATAGGTTAGCCTGTAAATATTTTCTTTGGTTTTTCTTGTATATTCTACATTTTTAAGTGCATATAAACAACTTTTATAAAGCAAACATATGAGAAACTCAAGAACACAACCAGGTGACTAAATCTGGGGTCTTCCTAGGCTTCCTTCCGACCTTTGGACCTGCCTGGATTAACCTGTATGGCTCTCCCAGGAACCACAGTCTGATGGATGACTACCAGGAACTGAATGAAGGCTTTGGGGAAGGAGTGTCATTCAGGGGCAGGATCTTGGTAGAGATTGCTGTGGAAATCCTCTCAGGAGGGGCCCAGGAGTCTAAATTCTCCAAGGCCCTCAAGGACCTCAAGTTGATTTCCAAGGACAAAGACTCCAAATCATCCAAAGGCTCAAGTAAGGACAAAGCTGACAAAGCCGATGATGGAAAACCCCAGCAGGCTTCAGACAAAACTAACTCAACTGAAGTTGAGGTGGAGCCCTTTGATGCACCCCCAGAGGTAAGCCTGAGGGATGTCCACTGTGTGTTACCCAAGGTGGGTCCGGGCAGAGATAGTGCTGACCAGGCCTCTATGGTGTTGGCCTCCTGTCTCGTGTCCTAACCCTGCATGAGGGAGTGTATCCTCTGACTCCTGCGCACACAGTGCCATCTGCTCATGAGGCCTTCTTGTCCTTTCCCTGTCACCCCTGCCTCAAGCAGATTCCATGGGAACCCAAGGAAAGTGGCAGAGAAGTGCTCTGGGGTGTTGGTGAGAGTGAGTGGTAGGGTGACTAACTAAACAGTTTCTGTGACTTGCTGTTGTTTAGCTTCAGTAGACTACAGTGCTCTCTGGGTGGGAGATCATGTGGGAGGGAGGAAGAGGGGGAGGGAGGAGACAGATTGGGATGTAAGACCTGAAGAAGCCTGTTCTGATTGCTGAAAGGACAGCAGACATCATCTTAGGTAGCCATTAAGCTACCCACAATTGCTGGCAAAGCTCAAAGTCGTGTTTCCAATATTGGTATGTGTTTTTAACACACATACAGAAAGACAGACAGACAGAAACACACACACACACACACACACACAATCTGACAGTAACCACAACAAAGTGACAACAACACACATTTCCAGAGGACCTTTCCCACATGTGAGTTTGGAAAGAAGAGCTGGGGAAGGCTGTTAAAATACTGAAGTCACACACAGGCCGTGCTGAGGAATGCTCTGAGTAGCTGCCCCTGGTGATGAGTGTAAACCACAGGCCCATGGCTAATAAGTGTGTCACAAACTCTGCAGACCAGTCTTCGTGGGCTCTGTCATTGGCTTCCAGGGCCACCCCGACTCAGAGCCGCTCTTCCTGCCTAATTTTGCTGATGAGCAGGTATAAGGAGGGTTAGCATTAGAACCCCAAGTAGAGCTGGCCCCACACTTTCCAGGCTTGAACCCTAATTTTACCTCCATGATTTCTTGAGATCCCAACAGTGAGAGCAAGTGGCACTTCCATGGTTACGGTGACCCCCTGCTCCAGTCCCACAGCCTTCCTAGCATCCCTAGAAATGGACAGCGCTGGCAGAATACCCATCACTGCCAAGCTGTGGACCTGGGAAATCTCCCAGAAGCAGAATGAGCCAAGCTGAGAGCTGGAGCTGACCTCTGCCTGCTGCTGCCGATCCTTCATTGGCTTAGCTATAAACTCCCAAGGCTAAGATATACGCTGAGAGATATTCACAGTTGTCACTCATTTTAGAGTCCAGATGTCTTCTCATAACACAGGAGAGGGCTGAAAACATGCTGAATATTGCCAGACACACGCTTAGGCTGCAAGCTGTCTGTTACTCCTTACATACATATAGCATATATATTTTTTAAAATTTTAAACATTTATTTATTTATTTGTTACAGGGTCTCACTATGCAGCTCAGACTTGTAGTGATCCTCCTGTCTCAGCCTCCTCAGCACAGGGATTCCAGGCATGTGCCACCACGCCTAGTTTCAATTACAGGGAGTAATACTGAGGGATCAGTGCTCCCTGGGGTTGACTCCTTCACATCCTGCAGCCAGAGAAAAGGCTTCTTTAGTTCTCATGTCCAAGTTTGCCTCCTACTTTCCTCCTCACTGTCCCTCCTACGAGATCTCACACCCAGAGAACACTGTAACCTGCTGTGGATTGACGTTGGACATCCTTTTTTAAAACAGGGATTGCTTTTCTAAGAAGAAAGAAGCCAGAAAAAGGTTTTCTTAATCCAAGTTGATACTTTAAGATATTTTTCTTTTCTGTATTTTAGGGAAGGGTCTACAGGTTGTTCAGAGTCTCACTACTAGATTGGATTCATAGTGATCCACTTGTTTACAGCCTCCCAAGAGCTGGGATTACAGGTGCTGGCCACCACACCTAGTCTCAATTGCTGTCTGTTTGCCCTGGTTGTGGGGCTGGCACGGCAGGTCTAAGATCAAACCCCTGGTCCCTGTGCCTGCTTGCAGGTACTTTAATCTGCTGAGCTGTTTGGGCTGTTCTACTTTAAGATATTTTGTGGAGGGTACCTGAAGAAGTAAACTCTAGCAGACAGAAAGGGAAGTTGGAAACTTATGCAGGATGGAGATAGTGCCTCCATTGGGAAGGCTGAAGGCCACTTTGCTATTGTGTAGAGGTGGTAAAAAGGGGGAACTGGAACCTCATTAGAATTCCCATCTCCCATTCCCTCTCTGTCTATCTTGGCTTCTTTGTAGCCAGCTTCTTGTTGGGCTTATTGGTTGTCTTTTGTGCATAACTTATCCCAAAGCTTAGCCATTTAAAGAAATAAGTGCTTGTGTTTTCTGTGGGTGAGGACTTTGGGACTAGCTTAGCTCAGTGCTCTGCCTCAGAGTTTCTTATAAAGTTTCAGCCAAGATCTTGGCAGGGAATAATTATATGAAAAAATATTCAACATCTTCATCCAGCAGGGAAATGTGAGTAAGAAAATTGCATTAAGATTCCAGCTCAACCCAGTCAGAATGGCTGATATCAAGAGCATAGGAATCAGAAATGCTGTTGAGGGTGCCTGGAGAGAGGGTATCAGAGCTCCTCGCAATGTGAATCAGCACAGCCATCATGGAAATCAGTATAAAAGTTCCCCCCAAAACCAACTAGCAATAGAGATAGCATTGGATCCATCAGTTCTGTTCCTTAGTAGATATAAAGGCAGTGTGCTACAGAGGTGTCACATATCCATGATTATTGTGGTACAATTCCCAGAAGGCAAGGTGTGGAATCAGCCTCAGTGCCTGGTGGGTCAAGCAGACATGGCATATACGTATACACAGTGGAGAGTTACTCAGCCACAAAGAAGAATAAAGTCATATCTTTTGCAGAAAGATGGTTGGAACTAGAAATGATCATATAAAAAGAAATGCGCCAGACTTAGAAAGAGAAGAAATTCATACTTTCCTTTGTATGTGGAATTTAGAGAAAGAAACATGTCATAAAAGTAAAAGGACGACTATTACACAAAGGAAAGGAAGTTGGGGAAAAGTGTTGGGCTGGGTAATAGGATAAAGGATCTGATAAAGTATGTTATATGGGCTGGGGGAGATAGCTTGCAGCCTAAGTGCGTGTCTGGCAAGCACAAGGTCCCAAGTTTGATCTCCTGCGCTGCAAGTTGTGCCGGCCACTGAAACTAGGCATGGTGGCACATGCCTGGAATCCCTGTGCTGAGGAGGCTGAGACAGGAGGATCACTACAAGTCTGAGCTGCATAGTGAGACCCTGTAACAAATAAATAAATAAATGTTTAAAATTTTTTAAAAAAATATATGTTATATGTATGTAAGGAAGTGCCACAATGAAACACAATATCCTGCATAATTAATATATGCTAATAAGTATTGATCAGAAAGAACAGTCTTGGTGGGGCATACATCTTTTGCAGGTTTCATGGGCCCTGGAGGGTCCCCTCCAAGATGGTTTCCTGGCAGGGCAGCAGGCTCAGCTCCTCACCTTGAGACCCTTCCACAGGTTGCTTCAGTGTTTCATGAGGCGGGTCTGGCTTCCCCTAGACTGTGCACTCCAGAAGGACCAAGCCAAAACCCTCTCTCATGACCTGGGCCGGGGGTCACACACAGCAGTTCTGTTGTTTTCTACTTATTAGAAGTGAGCCATTCAGTATAGACCAGTGCACAGGGCCGGAACTTAGAGCTCCCTTGTTTAAAGGAGTCAGTTGTTTAAAGCGATGGACCTGTGGGCATTTTAAAACCACCATGCTGGGCTTCTCCCTGGCCGACAGCCTGAGCAGCCACACCTTCCCTCTCTTTAGCTGCCAAAGTCCATAAGTTTCCTGTCACCACCTGTAGCTGCTGTTGCACATCTGGACAACAGAAACCCTCAGCACTGGCGCTTCCAGCTCACTCTCGTCACCATCGCATTTCCCCATGTATGAAAGCCAGACGAGAGCCAGCCTAAAATAAGATGTGTTCATTTTAAAATGCTGTGAACATTAATTCTTCTTTATTTTTTTTTATTTTTATTTTTTATTTTTTTTTTGTCTTTTTGAGACAGGGTCTCGCTATGCAGTTCAGGCTGGCTTTAAGCTCACTTTGTAGCTCAGGCTGGTCTCGAACTCACAACAATCCTCCTGCCTCCGCCTCCCAAGTGCTGGGATTACAGGCATGCACCACCACGCCCAGCTCATTAATTCTTCTTTAAATATCACCTCCAACACTGGAAAAGAAAATACAGCCTAATTCCCTGGAGCTTATGACATAGAAGGGGAGGAAGGTACACAGAACACAGAACACAGGAAATAGTGGCCAGTACATTAGGAGATTCAGATAATTGCTGCTATTTCCTAGATTAGGTGAAGTACAATGATTATATGTTGGGTCCCCAAGTAGGAAGGCTGGATGTACATTGTGGCAGGGTGGTCAGTGGTCACTGCCAAGCTTCTGGAAGAATATTTCATCTGTTTGAGTCCTTGGGCATATGACTTACTGTCATTTCTTTATGCTTCTTTCTTCTCAGCATTTAACCAAATTTTTATTTTTTATTGAAATTTCTTGGCACAAATTAGGTCTACATAACGACCACATTCATTATTGGGAATTTATATCTGAGCATGATATGTCTTGATTCTTCTTTTTTACCCATTTGAATCCCCTCTTTTCAAACCTCCTTTCTCTCTTCCATTCATGAAGTTTGGCTTTTTAAAATATATTTGGTACAGGGTCTCACTATGCAGATCAGACTCATGATCCTTCTGTCTCAGCTTCCCCAGTGCTGGAATTACAGATGTGCACCACCCACATCTGGCCTGGTGCCTAGCTCAGTGGGCCTAGGGGTGGGGTTAGGATGGTATGTGGTCCTGGGATCAAACCTGGGTCCTTGTGCTGTGTAGTCAGGTGGTTAGACCATGGAGCTATCTCTGCAGCCCACAGAGTTTGGTTTTTATTTTACCATTCTTCTCTCTCTCTTTTTTTGAAGGGAAAGAAAAATGCTTATTTCTTATGGTAACTCTGACTTCATAACTTTTTCTTGAGGATGTAGTGAACTAATATATGTAAAATACTCAGTATAGAACCTGGTATGCAATAAATACTAGTTTTTCTTAGTAACTGTCTTGTCACTTCTTTGTTGCTGGGACAAAATATCTGACACCAGGCTGGGGAAATAGCTCATAGGTCTAAGCACCTGCCTGACAAATGCAAGGATCTGAGTTCTATCCCCAGTACCACAGGCCATGCTGTCCCAGGAATCCCAGGTGTGGTGGCTCACACCTATAATCCCAGAGCTGGGGAGGCTGAAACAGGAGGATCACTAGGAGTCTGAGCTGCATCATGAGACCTTGTGTCAACAAATAATTTTTTTTTTTAAATGTGTCACCCACATATTGAAAGAGGAGAGGGACATTTTGACTTCCAATTTCACAAGTTTCCATCCATGGTTGGCAGGCTCCATCAGAGTACAATGGAAGGGCCTGGGCAGAGGCTGCTCAACCTGGAAGTGGAAAGGGAAAGGAGGAGCCTACAAGAACAATACACCCTTCTGGGTTGTACCCCTAGTGACCTATCACTAGCCACCTTCTCAAGGCAGGCCAGCTTTGAATCCTCTGTGGCCCAATCTGCTGAGGAGTGCAGCTCCTCCATATCCAGCCACCTTCTGAACACATCAGGTTTGAAAGCTCCTCAGATCTAAGCCATAGCAAGAGCTGTGGACAGCTCTCTTAAAGTCACACTGTCCTCCTCTCTAACCAATATAAAGATCCATTTCTCTTGTGTACTTGTCAGAATTAGATATTATAACGTAGGCAAAGTTCTTGACATCTCATGTGGTACAGAGTTTAGTGAACAATACACTTCACTGTTTTCTTACCTTAAAGAATTAGGTAGCTTCCAGAAAGGAAGTTAGACTTTGAAAGATGTGAAGAAGTAAGGCAGTAATTCAGACTTGATGAAATTCTCATTAAGTGTGTGTGTGTGTGTGTGTGTGTGTGTGTGTGTGTGTGTAATATATACTAGATGCTCCAATGAATGATATATCTGCCCCTCTCCTCCTGTAGGTCTTATTGCAATACTTGTGTCACAGACAAGGAAAGCCATAGAATGGATGTGACTGGCCACTAGGAGGTAGCACAATTGGGATTGAAAGCTCATTTGACTGTGGCACAGTGCACAGTTTCACTTCCAGGCCACAAGAACCACTTTCCCCCAGGGGTCTCGGTGGGTTTCACCTCCTCTCAGGGAGTAAACTGAGCCTCAGAAGGGTGAGAGGCTGGCTCACAGCTGAGGGGCAGCATGGGGCTAGAACTCATCACCGAGTCTCTAGCCTGCTTCGTGTTTTCTGGACAAAGGAAACCTTTCCTGGCTTGGCCAATCCTGTGGCAGGCTCCTGTGGGATGAGAAGGCCACCCGGAGCCTAATCAGCTGGATCCTCTTGACACTGTGAAGGACACAGTGCAAGGGCCGGTCCAAGTGTGACTGTTGCTCCCTCGGGCCACAACCCTTTTGTTCTCTCAGATTAACCTTACTGCCTTTTTCTGCACTTTAACAAATCCAGTCACGAGGCCAGAAAGTGCAGAGTATGTGGCTACAGCTCACTCATGCTCATCACTCAGAAATGTGCCGCTGGGTCGCTGTGCCCGGGTGACAGCTGCTCTTTGAAACATCAGTCTGTTCCAGGTCAAAGAAAGCCATTTGAAAATAGAGATTGTCACGCACTGGTGCCTGTCTTGGGACCTGTGGGGGTGTAGCCTTCCAGGGTGTGAACACCTTGATTTGGTGGAGAACAGCTCTCTTTCTCTCTCTCTCTTGTTTTAAAGAGAGAAAAATGCTGATAGAAATGATAACAGAATTTCATCTCTTGTCTGACTTGAGCTTGCTGTGGGAGCTTTAGTTTGTTGAATAAAAAGGAGTAGGTGAACTCCAAAGCACTCATGATTCTGAGACCGAGGAGGGTCTCCCCCAACCCAAAGGGGTAACCATGATGTACACACACCGCTGGATGTACCTAAGTGAATACTGTTTACATGTGCACCCAATCATCTCATCCATCTCCAATTGTTTCTTATTCTCTGCAGTAAAGTTTTTCTTTGGATCCACACCAAGGTATTGGATTAGCACACTTTAGAGCTCAAAGAGTACAGGGACCTGTGATCAGAAGACTTGGAAAAGTTACCCTCAAGGCATGGCTTCCTTATATGTAAAAAGGGAATGTCCAGCTTTGGACCTTTCAGGGTTATTAGGAGAAACACCTAATATAATATATGTGCATGCCATCTCTAAAGAATCCTGTGATTCTTGGCAACTCATCTTTGACTCTCTGTTTCCCAGAGGCCTGACCAGGGAAAGGTTGTCACACACCTGCACTTTATCAACAGCATTTGAGAAAGATCCTCATACCCATCTCACCCTTTGGCTTGAAAAGAGAGCTTCTGTATTCTAACATAGAAGCTCAGAAGGTCACACTTGTCTCATTCTAGATGGTGGCCGACATTGGATTTGCAGTGTGTTGGCTGTGATTCTGGCCTGTGTGATTAGTGGGGAGAACTAGAATTTCAGGGTAGAAAAGACTCAAGTGTCTGAAATGGTTATGGACCAGTCAGAAGCATTAATTTAGCTTTCCAGTGAGAAAAAGAAAGCTAATGCTGTATAGTAACTTTTTGTTTTGTTTCTTAGATTATGCCAGAAAAATATGAGGAATTTTTACTCTTTGGAGCATTTTTTGAAGTTACCATGATTGACCGAAAGATTGGAGATAAACCCATCAGCTTTGAAGTTTCTATTGGTGAGTGCAGACCAGCCTCGGGCTTAGGACTCATTTCCTGACTAAAGTAATTAGTGCCCTGAGCTGGTCACCCTGTGGTAGTGGTTTATACTTTCATCTTGGAAAGAGACAAATGATTCCTTATCTACATTAGTATCATTATAGAAGGAATAAATTTATCTTTTTCTTTAAAGGATGTTATGGTTTGTGTTTAGTTGTCCCCTCAAAGCCTCATGCAGACATTGTGGTGGCATCTAAAGTTTGTGATTAATTCATGATCCAAAGTGGGGATTATGGGTGTAAATGCTACACCTGCCCTGGGGTGCGTAATCTGCATACAATGTAAGGGAGAGAGAAATTTACTAGCTGCCCCTTCCTTTGCTCTTTGCTGTTTTCCACTGCCATGAATGACTTCTCTCTGCCTGTGCTGCTCTGCCTTGGAGCCAGTATGGACCGAAACCTTTACTAACTATGAGCTAAATGAACATCTCCTTCCTTAATTTTTGTGTTGAGTATTTCGTCCCAGCAACAAGGAAAAAGTAACTAAGACAAAGGATGAAAAGTACGGTTTTGGATTCAGACTTACTTAGGTTACTACTCCTGTTCCATTACCCTGGGCTCATTTAAGTTCCCAGGTCTTCATTTTTCATCTGTTGAAAAGGAACCATAACTCCTCACACATTTGTAAGTTTTAATTAGTTAACATATGCAAAATACCATGCATCCAGTACCACATTTCCTGGCCCATTGAGCAGCTGGCAAAACTATTCCAAGGAAGAGCGTTCTATCAGAGATGATCTGAGCTCACATTTACGTAGCTTTTCTGTAACAGGGCAGAAGGACATGGAGAAAGGATCCCACCCGTCTGGGCCATCCATCGGAAGTCCTCTCCTAGACTCCCCTGCCTGAGTGTCCACAGGTGCAGATACTTGTAGAATGCTATATTAAAGGGAAGGCAGAGGGACTAGAGGTTTAGCTCTGAGGAGAGAGATTTTGCATGCAGACTGAGAGATCTGAGGTTTGACACCAGGCACCTGAGGGCTGGAGCAGAGGAAGGAGCCTCATGTTGCAGGGCTCCAGGGTGGGTCTGTCCAGGGAAGAACTTGCCATTGACAGAAGGTTGGGATTTGGCCTGTATTGTACAGGGAGGAAGAGATCTGCATCCAAGCATACTCTCCCCTGAATGCTTGCCCCCTAAGATCCCATTCTCTGATGCTGACCTCCATACCTTCCATTCCCTTCCACCATGCTCTCTTCCAGGGAAGCACTTATTGCACTGAGCCATCTCCCCAGCCCACACCATGCTCTCTTCCCTTCTGCTATAGAGACCTCATCCATCAACTCTTCTGTGTCCTGCCTCTCTACTTCCATCCCTGTCTCCAGAAGGACTCAAAGCTCATCCCTTGAGCCACTGTCTTTCCAGTTGTCACAATTTTCTCCTTGTTCTTCTATTAAAACACCCAAATCTTTGCTCCCTCTCCCTGTTCTCTGATCTCATGCCATGGTTTCAGAATTGAGTTCCCAAAAATTCCTGGTTTTAGCAGCATCTGAGAATGATCCAGAGAGGCTGTCCAGAGATGTTGAATAGCCATTCCATTTACACAGTGGGAGGATGTTAGAAAGAAGACTAGAACTAGTCTCTTCCTCTTTGTACAATACCATGATGTTTCCTTCAGGTCCGATAAAGTGGAAATAGTGGAGAAGGGAAGGAGAGAAAGAACTGGAGTAATACTACAGAGACACTGCTGTGGACATGGCAACACACAGAGGCTATGGGTGCATGAGTCAGGGAGATCTTCTGTGCCATGACCAGGGAGATTCTGTCTCCACTGTGGGCAGTGGAGACAGAAAAATTCAAAAGAGACCATTTCTATCCTCAAGAAGCACACAGACATTTGAGTAAATTATCTGAAAATGGATGGCAGTGATGGTAGAAGTATGTAGGTGATGTCAGAGACCTGTTTAGGTGGTGGTCCCAGAGACATCTGGCCCTGGAGGGTTCTTGTATGATTCACATTTTGGTGGCAAGTTCTCAGAAGAAAAGTGTGGAAGGGGGAGCAGAGAGTAGGTCTCTTAGGGCAGAGAGACTACCACAGTCTGATCATGAGGGAGCTCAGGGGCACAAGGTGCCCTGCAGAACTGGTTCCATATTGAGGCAAAGGAGCTAACCTTTTCTATCAATGGAGAGTGGCATCAGGCACACGTAGGGAGCCTTAAAACCTCCCAGGGACAGGCAGTCTCCATCAGCAGAAGCCAGTTCTCCAGGGAAGGCTGCCCACAGCCATTTCAGCAGCTGGGGACTGGGTACCCCTTCCTAGTGCAGGTGTCTCTGTGGGGGCACCAGAAGCACCTACCACAGAGATACAGAGTGCTGACTCAGAGGTGAGGAAGGGCACAGGGGAGATATGAGCAGGGCAGGAGGAACCTCCCGAGCTAAGAGGCTCAATGATCACAAGCTACGCTGAAACCCAGTTGGCCAGTTGTATGATCTGGCTAGCTGTGGAGCTCCTTCCAAAGTGGCAAATCTTCATCTTAGTCCCTTTAAGCATTTGAAACCAGGCTGTGAAGTGGAAAGCTCAGTGGCATGGATACCCTTGCGGGGGACGTCTACTCTTGTACCAAGGTATCTGTAGTACAAAGGCTGCCCTATTTCCCCCACATGTCCTCCTTCCCTCCCTCTCTCCTCACTTCTCTTCTCCCTCCACCCCCTCGCCCTCCATCTTTCCCTTCATCCCTTCCTTCTAACATCTTCTTGTTTCTTTAAACCATGCTATTATCTTTGAGGACTTAGACAAGAAGTTTTGGGAACACACTCACAATATTTTAATGAATGAAAAATCCAGATGTCATAGTCACTTCTTGTTTCTGGGCACAGTGCCTGCCACCTGCTACTTAGAGAAGGACAGGTACACTTGGCTCACTGTTTCCAGGGGAATTAGTCCAAAGCTGGCGGGTGCCAGTGATGGAAGGATGGAAGGGCCCGCTTCTCCTGTGGCAGCCAGGAAGCAGAGAGGAGGGCGAGCCCGGGACAAGAATGCACTTTTGTGGCTGTGCTCTCAGCGACCTCCCTGCACCAGGTTCTGACAGAACATTCCAGTTCATTAAGGGATTAATCCACTGGAGAGCATAGTGTCCCCATAATCCAATCATGCTCAAAACACAGGAGGTCTCTTCTTTGGATTCAGATCATAACACTAACGAGGTTACAAAATGACATGTCTACAATGATCCGTTACCAAGAGCTCTACAGAAATGTTTGAAGGTTACACACTGAGATGCTAAACGTGTTTATAACTTCTAGTGACTCTTTTTTTCTACTTGCCTTTGTTTCCTGATTTTTAATTTGTGGAGGTTTTACAAAATTAAAAATAAAGGATGGGCAGGATGGCTCACTGTCCTGCAGCTTCCTTTTGTGGTCGTCATTTGTTCTTTCCACCTTCCTCTGAGACCCGCTTCCTGCTCATGAGAGCACGTCAGCTTGGAGCCCTTGTGCCACGCTCACTGGCTGCATGTGTTGACACCAAGCCCCCCCTCCTTGCTGCTGCCTCTGCAGGTAATTTTGGGAACCTGATCGATGGAGGGTCGCATCATGGGAAGAAGAAGAAATCAGCAGAATCAGCTGAGGAAGACAACATGCCATTGCTGCACAAGGGAGAAGAGGATGCAGCTCATGAAGTGGCCGTCGCTATGTCCACCACTCACCCAGAGAAGCCTCTGGTGACAGAAGGGAACAGGTAGGACACACAGCAGGTGAGAACAGTTACAGTTTCTGATGGGAGGGTTTGGTCCAATTGCTGGGACTGTTGGATTCAATTCTTCTCTAACATGAGAAACATACATTTCTGTCAGTTATGGGACCAATCTGCAAACAGGGGCAGCACAGTACACACTGCTCTACTAAATCTTTAGCAGTGTGATAGCTTCCCAAGTGGGGCATTCGGGTAAGTTATTTAAGAAAAGAACAGTGATGGTCATTGTTACTGTATCTGAAGCCCCTTTTATTCTACAACTCTGACACAGAACAAAGTAGGCAGGTGAGAATATAGAATTCCAAACACAACCCTGAAGGACGTGAGATGGAGAGGAGTTTGGGACAAAGTAGGGTAGAGTAGGTAAAATAACCTTAGAGGATTTGGATCATTCCCTCCATTTTCTGAGCTCTGCTCCTCCCAAGGATCACATTCACCCTTCCATGGATGCAGGGGCTTTCCCTGACAACCTGGAAGCCACACCCCTCCTTTCCAACTCCCATTCTTCAACTCCATCCTTAAGAGTGCAGGCATCAGTGAGTGGATCCTGTGACAAGGTCTGTACACTTGGGAGACATTCCGAGGTGACTTGGGCACTTTGCATCCAAAATCATCCCTACCTTGTTGGACCATCCCACTATGGACTACTGGTGGGATTTCAGGGGCTGTGGTGTGGAAGGGATTAGGGGGAGCAAGGCAGTCCTGGTTGGAGCTCATGGAAGTATTGCCGGGCTGGCTCAAGGAAACCAAAATAAGTCATGCTGGTATTTTTGGTTCTCTTGAATATGCTTTCTTTGTATTTCTCAGTCACTGCATTGAAACTGCTTATTATGGCAATCCATGGAAGCAGCAGGTGAAATGAAAGAGCTCATATTTTAATAGATATTCACATACATGTGCACACACACATACACACATAATTTTTCAATAAAATACCACCATCTCCTTATCCTGGACTTTCTAGATTTACCAAACATGTGTATTCGCATACAATGTATGCACTGGCTCAGAGCTCAGGAATAAGAATAGAGCGGCAGCCAGCCTCAGGCTGGTCATCACTGTATCTTCAGGATTCCAGACCCACCACTGCCCAAAGTGGCAAGGCTGGTCCATGTCAGGGCAGCCTCTCCACCTGGCAGTCTTCTCTCCCACTGGCAAGAGGCGCCCTCCCATCTGCTGCCTCCCATATGTGCTGTAGTTTGTTTAAGAAGCCGCTGCCTCCTGGTCCTTGAGGAGCCAGCTCTGAGAACCAGAGACCAAGGCCCTGAGCCACATTAGCACAAAATGATCCCAACTAAAGAAACCTTGGGGTAGAGGACAGTCGTGGGTAGAAATGGATTTAGCTGCAGGATGCTCACTGTGGTGATTTAAAAAGAGATAAAATAAAAAGAACAGTTTGGTCTCTAACCTTTACTAGCTGTTTCTCCCCTGCTATAATGACAGTCTCAGCTTCTGCCAAGGACTTACTTGGCTTCTCTTCTGAATGGACATCTGCTGGCTTATTTTCTGCAGAACAGGCTGAGGCCCTTTGCTAATTCTATTGTCTGCCTTAGAAGAAATTTGGGCTGGAGAGCTTCAAAGAACAACCACCCACTCTTTCGGGCTGAAGTTGTCTTTTTGTTTT
>PVKA01026629.1:0-31495 GCA_004027165.1 Ctenomys sociabilis
TCCTCACTATCGCAGACGGAATCTTTGAGGTGAAATCTATAGCTGAAGACACACACATAGGTGGAGAAGATCTTGACAATCGAGGCCCCCGACCCAGAGCAGCTCAGCCAGTGAGTGAGAGCTCCAGGCCCGCTGTGCCAGAGAGATATATCCCAGTGATCTCCGGTCCCACCCCGTGGCCCCAGACCCAGTGCAGCTCAGCTAGTGAGTGAGGGTAACATAATTCCAAATGGGAAAAAAACAGAAATATTTTACTCTTAGATCTAGTACAAGACAAGGTACATGTCCTCTATCACCACTCCTATTCAATATAGTTCTGGAATCATTAGCTAGAGCTATTAGACAAGAGAGAGAAATAAAATAAATTAGAATATGTAAAGAAGAAGTTAAAATGTCATTATTTGCAGATAACATGATACTCTACTTGGCAGACCCAAAAAAATTCACCAAGAAACTACTGGAATTATTACACAAATTCAGCAGCATAGAGGGATACAAAGTGAATACCCAACAGTCAGTGGCATTCCTATACATAGATAACAAACACACAGAGAGAAATTAGAGAAACAACACCTTTTACACTAGCACCACTGTAAATGAAATACTTAGGAATTAATTTAGCTAAAAAAGTAAAAGATCTATTCAATGAAAATTACAGTACTCTGAAAAAAGAGATTGTAGAGGATTTCAGAAAATGGTAAGATATTCCCTGCTCCTGTATGAAGAATCAACATTGTACAGATGGCCATACTCCCAAAATGGTTACACAGATTTAATGCAATCTCTATCAAAATACCACCAACATACTTCACAGAACTAGGGAAATCATTCCTAAAATTTATTTAAAAATTTTTAGATAATTTTTACATCTAAAAACCCTAGAATAGAGTTCGATTGGTAGCAGGAGTGGAGAGCGGATCCCAGAAAGCCCTGAGGAGCCCCACTGCCCCTGCCGGCCTAGTTACCATCACCGCAACCATACGCAGCCAGGCCAAGACCCAGCAGCCACCCACCGCTCCCCCCCTTCCGGCCCCCGCCCTCAGCACTGCTGACACCAAGCCTGGCACCATGGGCAGCAGTGCAGGGAGCAGCAGCCAGGGCAGCCTCACATCGGAGGTGCCTGCCAGCGGGAACAGCGAAGGTTTTGGGAACAGTAAACTGGTTCAATGTAAGAAACGGATATGGCTTCATCAACAGGAATGACACCAAGGAAGATGTATTTGTACACCAGACTGCCCTAAAGAAGAATATCCCCAGGAAGTACCTTTGCAGTGTAGGAGATGGAGAGACTGTGGAGTCTGATGTTGTTGAAGGAGAAAAGAGTGCGGAGGCAGCAAATGTTACAGGCCTTGGTGGAGTTCCAGTTCAAGGCAGTAAATACGCAGCAGACCGTAACCATTATAGACGCTATCCACGTCGTAGGGGTCCTGCACGCAATTACCAGCAGAACTACCAGAATAGTGAGAGTAGGGAAAAGAATGAGGGATCTGAGAGCGCTCCTGAAGTCCAGGCCCAACAACGCCGGCCCTACCGCAGGCGAAGGTTCCCACCTTACTACATGCGGAGACCCTCTGGGCATCGACCACAGTATTCCAACCCTTCTGTGCAAGGAGAAGTGATGGAGGGTGCTGACAGCCAGGGTGCAGGAGAACAAGGTAGACAAGAGAGACAAAATATGTATCGAGGTTATAGACCACGATTCCGCAGGGGACATCCTCGCCAAAGACAGCCTAGAGAGGATTGCAATGAAGAAGATAAGGAAATTCAAGCAGATGAGACCCAAGGTCAGCAGCCACCTCACTGGTACCATTGCAACTTACTACCGATGCAGACGCCCAGAAAACCCTAAACCACAAGATGGCAAAGAGACAAAAGCAGCCTATCCACCAGCTAAGAATTCATCCACTCAGCTCCGGAGGCTGAGCAGGGCGGGGCTGAGTAAATGCCGGCTTAACATCTCTACCATCATCCGGTTTAGCCATCCAGCAAGAAAGAAATCAATAGGAAACTCCAGCAATAAGAAATGAACAAAAGATTGGAACTGAAGACCTTAAGTGCTTGCTTTTTGTCCATTGACCAGATAACTAGAACTATCTGTATTATCTATGCAGCATGGGGTTTTTATTATTTTTACCTGTAAAGACATCTCTTTTTGGTAATGACAAACATGTTTTTTTTTAAATCCTGGTTTTTCTGGCTTTTAAATTGTTTCATATCTCATCAAGCTGAGATTTTTAAGAACTTCATTTTTAATTTGTAATAAAAGTTTATAACTTGAGTTTTTCAAAAAAGTCAACAAACTGAAAGCACCTATTAATAAAGGTCTTAAATAATTGAAAAAAATAAAAATAAAAAAAATAAATGAAAAATAAAACTCTAGAATAGCAAAGGCAATCCTGGACAACAAAGGCAAGACAGGAGACATTATAATTCCTGACTTGAAATTATACTACAAAACTACTGTGATAAAATCAACATGGTATTGGCAAAAAGCACACCTGAGTAACAATGGAATAGATTAGAAGATGAAACAATACCATGTTTCATATCTCATCCGTCTCAATGGTTGAGACGGATATGCAGCTACTTTTTTTTTCTGTGAGAGGAAGGATTTGTACTAGTGGTCTTTGGATGGGAGACCCTGTCTGCTTCTTGTACCAAGGATGACCACTAGGAAGATAACAATGTAAAAGGTATTGGTTGTTGAAATTGTCCTATTAGTCAGCTTTGAAAATGTCCCATAGATATTTGTCTCTCAATAAAATAAAATACAATTAAAAATAAAAACATAAGGGCCCCGAAATTTAAAGATCCAATCCAAAAATGGGTATCTGAGATGAACACACACTTCTCAGAGAGAGAAATGCAAGAAATAATTAAGTACATGAAAAAGTGCTCCACATCACTAGCCATCTGTGAAATGCAATTTAAAACAACACTGAGATATAATCTCCCCCCAGATACAATGGCTATTATAAAGAAACAACCAACAACAAATGTTGAGGAGGCTGTGGGGGAAAAGGAACACTTCTCCATGGCTGGTGGGAATGTAGACTGGTGCAACCACAATGAAAACCAGTGTGGAGACACCTCAAAAAACTAGACTGGAAATCCTATTCAATCCAGCTATCCCCCTATTGGGAATTTTCCCAGAGGAACTGAAAACATCATATTATAGTGATATATGTGTACCTATGTTTATAGCAGCACAATTTGTGATAGCCAAATCTTGGAAACAACAAAAATGCCCATCCTCTGAGGAACAGATGAAAAAGAAGTGCTACATTTATACAGTGTGGTATTACTCAACTATAACAAAAAAATAAACTCGAAATCTTCATGTATAAGTGGATAGAACATCAAAATTTACTCATAAGTGAACTAAACCAGACCCACATGTTGTAGATATCATATTGTCTCCCTAATGTAAGAACTCAAAAGAAGAAATAAAAATTGAAAGTTATAATACAGTTAAATGGAAAGAGAGAACTTAAGGATTAAACAACAGAGAGAAAGAAAAAAAATTAGGAAATATGGTAGCATAAAACCATACATTCAGATAAAAAAAAATGGTTAGGCAATGGACCAATAATCCCCATCAGCTTTTTTTTTTTTCAAAATTTTCTTTTTCTTTCAAGGGACTTTTTTGCTCTTATTTTTACTATTTTCTTTTTTGGTACTGGAAATTGAACTCTAGGCCTTGTACTTGCCAGGCAAGCACTAGATACTGAGCTACATTCCTGGCCCCTTCCATCAGGTTTTTGAAGACAGCCATTAATGGGTAGAATTTCCACCCTAACACTATATTCTGGAATCTGTGAACTAAGCAACTACATGGCAGACAGCAGTACTAATACTGTGTTTAAAATACCTGATATTTTTGTCTTCTAAATGTGTACTGCTTCCAAAAGTCGTATCAATATTGCTATACTCTCTGTAAAGTAAATATATGTTTTAAAAAAGCTTATAAAAGTAAAAAAGGGACAAGAAAAACAAAATGTAGCAGGATTATACAGAAATTATCCCATGCATATTATCTGACCACAGTGCAATGAAACTGGACTAAATGACAAAAGAATCCATAAAAACACGCTAAATTCATGGAAATTAAACAACACCCTACTCTGCAATCAATGGGTCACAGAAGAAATTAAACAAGAAATTCAACAATATCTACAATTCAATGAAAATTCAAACACAACTTACCGGAATTTATGGGATGCGATGAAAGCAGTTCTCAGAGGGAAAATCATAGCTATGAATTCACACATTAGGAAAACAGAACAGGAACAAATAAACACCCTAATGTTGCACCTCCAACAGCTAGAAAAAGAAGAGCAAATGAAGCCCAGAATGCAAAAACGGGAAGAAATCATAAAGGTTAGAGCAGAAATTAATTCAAGTGAGATGAAGAAAACAGTTCAAAGAATCCACAAACCAAAAAGTTGATTCTTTCAAAGACTAAATAAAGTTGATAAGCCTCTAGCCAACTTTATCAAAAAAAAGGCAAGAAAAAATTCAAATACAAGCAATAAAAAATGAAAAGGGTGAAATCACCACAGACCCAGTGGAAATCCAGAAGATTGTCAATAGCTACTTTGAGAATTTTTATGCTCACAGAATAGAAGACACAGAAGAAAGTGACAGATTCCTCAAAAGGTACAAATTACCAAAATTGAACCAAGAGGATACAACTCTCAATAAGCCAATAACAGCCAATGAAATACGAAATGTAATAAAAAGCCTACTGACAAAGAAAAGTGCAGGTCCTCATGGATTCACAGCTGAATTCTACAAGAAATTTATAGAAGATATAATCCCTACACTCCTCAAACTCTTCCATGAAACTGAAACGGGAGCAGTCCTCCCAAAATCATTTCTGGATGCAAGTATTATACTGATTCCAAAACCGGGGAAAGACACAACTAAAAAGGAGAGCTATAGGTCAATTTCCCTCATGAACATAATCACAAAAATACTCAGTGAAATCCTAGCAAATAGAATACAGTAAATCATCAAGAAGATCATATACCATGACCAGGTAGGATTCATCCCAGGGATGAATATTCAAAAATCTATAAATGTAATACACTATATTAATAGACTGAAATCTAAAAACCACATGATCATCTCAATTGATGCAGACAAAGTTTTTGACGAAGTCCAGCACTCATTCATGTTCAAAGTCCTACAACAAAACTGGAATAGATGGACTCTATCTTAACTTGATAAAAGCCATCTATGACAACTCAAAAGCTAATATAATCCTAAATGGCAAAAAAACTGAAATCTTTTACTTTAAATCAGGCACAAGACAAGGATATCCTCTATCACCCCTCCTATTCAATATAGTCTTGGAATCAATGGCAACAGCCATTAGAAAAGAGGGAGAAATAAAGGGAATAAGAATAGGTAAAGAAGAAATTAAATTATCACTATTTGCAGATGACATGATACTTTACTTGGAAGACCCCAAAATTTCCACCAAGAAACTACTAGATGGGAATGTAGACTGGTACAACCATTGTGGAGGTCAGTGTGGAGACTCCTCAAAAGAGTAGGATTGGAAATCCCATTCAAGCCAGCTATCCCTCTACTGAGAATTTTCCCAGAGGAACTGAAAACATGTCATAGTGATATATGTGTACCTATGTTTATAGCAGCACAATTTGTGATAGCAAAATCTTGGAAACAACCAAGATGTTCATCACATGAGGAATGGTAGAAAAAGATGTGGTATTTCTATATAATGGAGTATTACTCAGCTATTAAGAATGATAAGCTTGAAGCATTCGTGTTGAAGTGGATGCCGCTTGAACATATACTCATAAGTAAAATAAACCAGACACACATGTGCAAATATCATATAGTCTCCCTAGTATAAGAAGTGAAAAGAAGAAATATAAATAGATATGTACAACAACAACTAAAAACAATTGAGTCAGATAGTTAGGGAAGTCTGAACGGCATATGCTGCAGGGTACTAATCAGCTTTTCTTCTGGATGGTTAACAGACTAAGTTCACAGACCAAAATTGGAGAAATAGAAGAGCCACAAGGCCAGCCAACATTTTGGCCCTAGCCTTTCAAGGTCAGTGAAGACTCAAGACATAGGAGAACCTGTACTGCAACATCATGAAACTCAGTTGAGCTCCAAATTTTCTGATCAAGGAGATTATGGAGCCACAAAGGAAAGAGACTGATGATGTATAGTGTGCCTGGGGAGAATCACATGGAGAGAAAACTCTCTCAGGCTCTCACAGAGAGCAAACTGGTCAAGCATTGGCCATGACTCATCCACATGGATGACAAAGGATCTACAGAGTCAGGTACAGGGTTACAAGATAAACCCTGAGGGGACTTCACTGATCTCATCAGAAACAAAAGCTACATCTTTTGGTATATAGGTCTTGCTCTATCTCAGTCTTAACCATCCAGCACATAAGTATAAAAATGAGGTATATAATATAGGGCCATAATAATAAGTTGAGCTGTAAATGGCTATAGTCAATAACTTCTTCAGATAACTCACTATTAGTATGGAATGCTGGACTGTGTTGCTGAGTTCAGGCATCTAAATTGGTTTAATGATGATGCAGTGTCCATCTTTGACAGGTCTACACAAAAAAAGGGTATAGAAAGGAAGAATCATGGTGTGTGTGTATAAACAGTATAGTTAGGATAAATATGCCATGCTTCTGCATAATTCTATGAGAAGCAAGATTTTCACTAATAGTGATTGGACAAGATATTATGTTGGCTTCTAGTACTATGGACATCCACTAGGAAAATAACAAGGTAGAAAGTATTGATTATTGAATCTGTGATATAATTCAGGTATAAAAATAAGATAAGTAAACAGCTACACTCTCCTAATTGATTAAAGACATTTGCTATAATAATGTCTGTAAGTATAATATCATGTATGCACCTTGTATAATACCAAAATATGAAAACAGTTTGCAATGTATTAATTTATCGAATCTGTCCTGTTAATTTGTCTTGAAACTGTCTCATTGCTCTGTTTTTCAATAAAATAAGGAATAAAAAAATTTAAAAAAGGAAAGATAATCCAAATCAGTATTGTAGATCCCGAAAAAATATCTTCACAAACCTTAAGTAATCTCAGATTTAGCAGTTCCTGTGAGAAACAAGGGATCTATAAAGAAAGAGCTGAAGCAAACAGTAGGGAGCACACAGATTAGAGGGCATGGTGCCATGGGGGGTGGGAATTGGCAGGTTGCGTTGACATAGGATGAGGCATTTTTGGAAATACTTAAACAGGATTACAGAACATCAGATGGGATAATTAGCAGGCAGTTTTAAAAGCAAAATCTTGAGTAAGCCACCTGTTTTTTTTTTTTTCCTTGTTAACACAAGCACCACATTTGAACAGCTTTTGATACTGATTTTAGTGATAGGTTCCAGATTTGTTGGCATTAGGAAACATAAAGGAAGATGCCTGAAGGATCCAGAGCCTCAAAGTTTTTAGATGCTGTAATAAGGGGTCAAGAAACTTGGGATGTGAGCTCTAATAACCTCTAAGTCTGTTAACTAAATAAGAAGTAGGGGCTGGGGAAATGGCTCTGTGGAATAAGCACTTCCCTGGCAATCATAAGGGCCTGAGTTCAATCTCCGATTCTGCAAAAAAAAAAAAAAAAAATGAAGTAAAATCATGTAACCGCTTAACATCTTGTAAGAAAAGCAACTTGGTATTTTTGTTCAATTGGATGGGTGGCTTTCACATTGCCTACAATTAACTTTAGTCATTCTTGTTACTGAAGAAACCCAGGTGTCAGTGTTTGTAAATTTGTGGCAGCCAGAAATCCAGGCACGAAAGGAAAAGCTAGCCACATATCAGTAAGCAGGGACCTGATCGAGGCCTCAAATTCATGCTGTGTTTAAAGCCCCAGGGTCAGGCTTTCATAGGTCATTTCAACACCCCAGAGAAGCCACAGCAGGTATATGATATGCTCACTGTAACTTCAATAAATATAAACTGGCCTCATTTGCTCATTACTTTGGTGGAGATTTCTGGATATAAAAGAACACATTAAATGACAATTTTGAATGCTATAATCATATTTCCTGGTTATTAGGGCTTGGGTATTATTTCTTCCAGTTTAATAATTCTCACTTTGAAAAACACGGCTTGTGTTGGCAGGTCTTGTACTATCCCATAACACATTGTTAGAAACTGAAATACAGTGATTCAAATTGTCTGATGACAGTGAGCCCTCACTGTGCTCAGTGAGTACCAGTACTACAATAGAGTGTGTGGCCAAGTCCTTGGATCAAATTTCTCTTGGATAGAAGTGAGTGGGGAGGTGGAGGGGCAAATATTTGGGAATCTGAGGCAGAGGATTGCTGCTTCCTCCATCCCTCTTATTTCTGACTTCTGTAGTAGTAAGATTGGAGGTGGTAGGTAACTTAAGTTTCCCAGAAGATGAGGCCTGGGAGTCTTCACAGAACTATCACAAATAAAGTAATCTTTGCAGAGACTAAGTACTATAAGAACATGGCCACTGTTTATTATTGGCTTAGTAACAGTCACTGTGTCTCTTATGAATTATCTCACTTTAGCCCTGAGAAAAAAGTCTTAGGAAGAAAGAACCACATTATAGAAGAGGAAACAAAGGCAGAGAGGGGTTAAGGACCTGGCTCACCATCACACAACTAGTTCACTGGCAGATCTTGGACTTGAACCGAAACTTGGGTGTCTTAGATTCCAAAGTCAACTTTCTTGACTCTACACTGAATCATTCTAAGAGTATGGCCAGTGGATGCAGAGCGTTGTAAAACTGAGAATGACAAATAACCCTAGGGCCTCTGGGTGCTTAGATACACATTTTTAGATCATGTCTGTGGCATCTACAGCAAGCTGTAGTCACAAGATTAGCTTAATAAGGGATTACCTTTCACCCTTCACACAGGGATAATGAGGCAACATGAGCTCTGAGAACCAATCACCTGCTTGCCAAAAACCTTCAGAAAATAGCTGGAGGAAGCCTTAGATGGTTTAGAGATCCAGAGAGCTCACAACCCCACAGGGAAGACAGTGGCAAGCTCTCTAGGACAGCCTTGCTCATGAGAACCTGATATATTTGCCTTTCCAGCAACTGCTTTTCTTATTGCCAGCTATAGTGTCTGATTCTATTCCTACCTGGACTGCAATCTGACCCTCCCTCACAGTCTCCTTTTGCTCATTCTCAAATCAGACAGACCTTCTAATCCTCTTGGGCTGGGCCCTTTTACCTTTTGTTCTTCAGAAAAGAAGATTCCATCATTTTCTTCAGTCTTACATTCAGGGGTAGACATAAGTTCTTTCTATTCTAACTTAAATTGGTTTTCTGAGTTTAAGCTCTTTCCTTCTCATCCTGCTTGTGTTATTATTTGGAAACTAGCTCCATGGGAGGAGGGGTTGCAAGAGGTAGAGGTGCTGTGTGGATAGACTGAATCTTGACTCAGACCCAGCTTTTTACAAGTTGACAGCTGCTCGCTTATTAAATAGAATGTTCTCCTTGTATCTCTATTTATATACCCTCAGAGCATCATGGAGCTTCTTTGGAAGGGAAGCGAGCTCTCTCCCGAGGTGGAGCAACATGGCAAATCATAGAAGTTTTAGTCATTTCACTTGGCTAGGAATTTCTCTTTTAGAAACAATCTTGCTTTTGAAACAGTTAATTGAGAAACATTTACATTCATAACACCACAAGAAATCATCCAAGCTCGTGTGCAGTTGTGACAGCTGGAAAGCATTTTTCAGCCTTCTTCCCACATCAGATTGATGGAACCTTGTTGCCCCCTCCTTCCAGCCCTGGAAGCCTATAAACTACATCTTCTCCTGCTGACACTGCAGCATGAACTCTCCATAGCCGCTTATTCCCACATCACCTGTTAATAATGCCAAGAGTAATGCATTTAGCTCCCTGCATACTGTGCCAAAATGTTTATACGATTCAGCTTACTTCAGAGTTTAAAGACAAGACATAAATCTTCAACTAGCTCTGTCCCTTCCAAATACTTGGGGAGATGATTGCAACATTTTTGTGGGTAGAGTGAGGCTGATTTTTTTTCCCAACTATTTTTAATAAGGAGTGGGGTAGTCCCCATGGGCTGCTTTGCTAGCTGCTTTGGGGTTATCAAAAGTGAACTGTTTTTGCAGAACGCAGCCAAGGATAAGTGCACCTCTTCA
Organism: Ctenomys sociabilis; assembly: GCA_004027165.1. Classification (NCBI taxonomy): domain Eukaryota; kingdom Metazoa; phylum Chordata; class Mammalia; order Rodentia; family Ctenomyidae; genus Ctenomys; species Ctenomys sociabilis. The sequence continues at coordinate 10,195 of PVKA01026629.1, forward strand.
GTGAAACATCAGCTTACTGGCAATGCCCACAGAATGAAAACTAAAACTTCCAAACTGAAAATTAGTTAATGTAAATACCTAAAGATTACATTAGGGGAAAATTAGTTAATGTAAATGCCTAAAATAATCATTGTCTAAATAATAGGAAGTAATACCTATATGTCATAGCTTATAATTTTAGTTTGTATGAATTCCTCTGTCACGAAATTCTCATGAGAATTCTGCAGCACACTCAAGAGCACCTACATTTTATAACTGACAAACTGACACCCACACTAGGTGACAATCTAGCTGAGATCACACAGCAGGTATGTGCTGGAGCTGGGATTTGTCTTCTGATGCATTTACTTTTAAAGCCATGGCTCTTTCAATGGCATTGCTATTTTATAAGATGGTGTAGTGCAAACATCAAATGCACAGACATTAATAAACATGTCTAAAAGGGATGTTCTGTGGTTATCTGTGGAAACTTGATGTTATACTTTTGTCTTCAATAGTTTATCCTAGGTGAAAATGTCAAAAACTTGAAGCATATTAAAGACTCTGAGAAGTCCTGCAATAAAAAAGAGAAACCTATTTAGTTTTATACAACCCCAGAGTCTCCAAATTTACTTGAGCATGGTGCACTTTTCCACTAGTCCATCCACAAACAACCAGGGGCACATAATCTGGAAATACTTGCATGGAAGACACTGTAAAGTCAGGTCACTTCTCATCTAGTACCAAGTATCCCCGGGGCTGGCTCCTATTTCCTCTTCATTTAAGTTTCCAAATGCTTTATATGTGCATGTGTACAAGTATTCTAGCTTGCATTAGCTAGTCTTCATTCATTCACTGCAAAATTATTTAATTTGATAAAGAATTTTAATCTCTGCATATTGAGATGAAGCCTGAATTAATCACAGCTCAGCTGGTTCATTCAGATCCCTGAAGAGTTGAACATCACATTTGTGTCTCAAAGCCTCTCTTCAGTCCAGCAGAAATCTCTGCTTAAGCCAACATCTTCATGAGACCCCATATAGTGACAAAGCCAGCTGAATTGCTCACTTCCTTCAGAAAGTGTTTAGATAGTCTATATCTAAAAATGATAATCACTTCTGAGTAAAAATGACCCAATGAATAAAAAAATTGTGAACAAAAATATTTTCATGAAAGGCTATCATTTACTAAATATCTGAGCACTTAAAACTGAAAAAAAACCTCTTGCTTACCCTCAATCCAAATATTTGAAAATCACTTAAATTCTAACTAGAATATTCAATTTTCTTCCAAATATCAGCACTGTAGAGACACAGGCAGGAACTTTGACTCATTAACTTCTTCCCTTTGTTTCTTCAACTCCTTCAGTTCATATTGTGCTAACCCGGATGCTTTATATTATGGAGACAACTTAGCCTGTTGCCAGAGAGCATTAGCTATAAATGTTAATTATCTTTTTATGGGAAAATGAGAAAAATCGAAACTAGACAAAAACCAAGAAAGGATTAAAAAGAAACTTGGAAGCTAAAAGTTGTTAACCAATATAAATTTCTCTCTTTGTCTTTTTTGTTTTTCAATGCTAACTACACTGATAGTATTTCTCTTTTCAAGGAATCCTAAAACAGTATTCAAATGTGACAACTGCAGAGCCACTGTAGAGCCACAGCAATGTAATCCTAGAAAAATCATCTGAGACTATAAATCCATGTAACGTGAGTAAGAAATCTGAAAGGGGAAAAGTGACCTCCTAAAGTAAGACATCTGAGAATTCTGGCGTCCTAGGTGAAAATGTCAAGAACTTACAGCTAGGAATAAAAGATAGAATTAGATACAGGACTGCCTTCTGGGGTCGGTTATCCTCCAGGTCATCAGTGAGTCACTAAGAAAAATTGAACCCCACAAGTCCCTGATTCCCAGTGCGCTACTCCTGCCAACAGCTCTGGCTCCATCACCTCTGCAGGGTGTGGCCACCAGTGTAAGGATCAGAAGCTGAGTCTAGCTGCCCTGAGTTATAGTCCTGATGTTCCATGCTCAACCTCAGAGGGAGGGAGCATAATTCAAATGTGAACACTTCTTAGAGATCGGTGAATCTGGAGTGTTTGTAAAAGAGCAAATGCTGAAGTGCAATAATTTTCTTATACTGAGAACAAAGTTTAATACTGTCAATCAGCTGGACTAGGAAGAAAATGATCCAAGCCACATACTATGATAGTAATGTAACTACATGCTCTGATAATCACCCTGGTTATTTTACCTTCAGGGTAACAATGATTCCTGAGTAATGATGAGGTTGGATCACACAGGCTGGGCTCTTTCAGCTGACCAAGCTCATTATCCTTGTGACTGAGGGCATTGGTGAGTTTGCTTTCATTGGACAGAACTGCATTTACCTCTCTTTGGAGACAGCAGCATCTGTGAACACAATTCTTGCTTTTACATGAGGATTTGCCCGGTTTTTGATGCACAACTGGCAGAAGTCTGCTGTCATAGCATCCAAAGCCAGCAAGGTCCCCGGGAGTCATGGAGGCTTCACATCCAGGCTGCACACAAACAGGGTCAGGATGGTCACATCTGGCCACTACAGCTCATTTATACAGCTGCAGTGCAGAAACATCAGCTTTGCTGCGCACGCTGTGTCCAGCACCCCACCAAGCCCTGGTCTCGAGATGAGAAAACGTCATCCTCAGCCCGGGACCCTCCATGTCGCAGCTGCTCACGGCTGACTAGATGACACTGGGTGTTATGATCTGGGAGGACCCAGAACTTTAGGGGCCCTAGAAACCTCCCTATGTGCTGGCCCTGGACCTGACTTTTTAATCATTAGTTGCTCCTTGGTGTTAGAGACTGACTTCTCCTTCTCCTTCTTTTCCTTCTCCTCTTCCTCTTCCTCCTCCTTCTTCTTCCTCCTCCTCCTTTTCCTCTTCCTCTTCTTCCTCTTCCTCCTCCTTCTTCCTCCTCTTCCTTTTTCTCCTCCTCTTCTTCCTTCTCCTTCTTCCTCCTTCTCTTCTTCCTCTTCCTCCTCCTTCTTCCTCCTCCTCCTCTTCCTCTTCCTCTTCTTCTTCAGCACAGAGAAAATTTTTAACATGAAAACTTTTATTTTATGAATTTAGGACAGGGTCTACAGGATGTACAGGGTCTCATTACGTAGATCAGACTCGTACTGATTCTGCTGTTTTCAGCCTACCAAACCCTGGGATTACAGGCACACACTATCACATCCAGTCTCAATTGTCTCAGCGTGCCCCAGGGGCGGGGCCTGCACAGCACGCCAGGGATTAAACCCCAGCCATTGCACTCTGACAAAGCAGGAACATGAAAACATTTCACAGGTTTTCTACATAATGTTCTGTGGTTTACAGGTCTCTCATATATTATTAGCTACATTTTTAATTTCTAATGACTATAAAAAGAGACAAAACAAAAAAATCTATTAAAAATCTCAATGGTAGCCTGGCATGGTGGTGCATGCTTATAATCCCTTTACTTGGGAGGCTGAGGCAGAAGGATTGTTATGTGTTCCAGGCCAGCCTGGGCTACAAAACGAGTTCAAGGCCAGCCTGAACTGCATGGTGAAACCCTGTCTCAAAAGCAAAACAAAGTTCAGTGGTGCTTTTACAATGGAGTCATATCTAATTAAATTAAAATATCTTCATATATTTGAAAAAGTCACCCATATATTTATGAACTATAGAATTCAGTAAGCCTAGAAACAAATATACTGATCCATGGATGCTTAGATCTACTTTCTTACTCCCTCCTCCCCTACCCCCCATACCTCATGCTTTATTAAGATTTATGATTCGTTGATAGTGGCCACTAAGCTAGCTGCCATTTTATAAGCTTGCATTCAGTATAGTAGTATTTTGCTGGTACTATATAATGTAAAAAAAAGAAAAAAGGAAACCTGGGAAAAGCTGGACTACATCAAGTCCAACAGTTCTGCTCACTACAAGATTTCCAGAGATTTCCTCTGGGCGTGAGCTTTCTATCACTAAGAAGAGGCTATGGGTTGTGGCTGCTACTAGCCCTCTTTATCTACGGAGGCGTTGCTAAGGCACGGGCGCACCTAAAAGCAGTGCTCTAAAAATCACTGGTATGGGAAGCACATGCTCACACAGCATCGTCTCCAGAAGACCTCTTTTGAAGATAAACATAAGGTTGGAGAGGAAAAATGATGAGTGAAGCTGCTGGGTTGACAGCAGGAGGGTATGCAGGGAATAGCTGTGGACACCCCTCCCCTGAGCATAGCTTCTTATATCAAGGGACATTGTTGATTATACTTATTACTTCATTAATAAGCCTCTCAGAGAACAAGTGTCTCAGAGTCAGAAAATGGGGTTATAAATGGACTAGGAGTAGTTTGGTATTACTAAGATACATATAGAAGAAGAGTGTGTAGAATGGCCATCAGCAGCTGACACAGGTTTTTGTTCCTCTGTTCTGTGCCGCGTTCGAAGGACCTTTGGTGACAGGGAAGAAGTCTTTATTGACATTTAGTCTGTGAAATCAAGTGTGTCATGCCAGGTGTAGGTTAGAGGTACCTTCTGATGACTGCACAAGTCTCTCAAGTCCAAACTCTCTCAACACAGGCATATGCCAATCCCCAATTTTCATCTTCATCTCCTTTATATGTGTGATTTAGATTCCTGCTAAAAATCTTATTTTATTCATTCATTCATTTTTTTAAATGTATTTGGTACAGGATCTCACAATACAGCTCATACACATAGTGATCCTTCTGTTTTAAGCCTCCCATGGGCTGGGATTACAGATGTGTGTCACCAAGCCCAGACTCAGTGGTTGGCTTAGCATGCCCAGGGGTGGGGCCAGGGCTGCATGTGGTGCTGGGGATTGAACCTCCATCCCTGTGCATGCCTAAGCAGGTGCTTAGTCTACTGAGATATCTGGCCAGCTCTCCTGTTAAAATTTTGATCTTCTAGGAGCAAATAAAAATGTCAATTTATGAGTCTAACAAACATGCATGACATCCAAATAGGGTACTAGAGGAGCATGTAGAAAAGCAGTGAACATTTGTGAACTAAGAGCTACATTAGAGGGTCTTTCTTTCCTTTATTGGTACAGGGAATTGAACTCAGGACCTTGTGCTTGCCAGGTTTGCCACTGAGCCCTATCCCCAGCCCCTTGAGGATATCACTTGATGGAGATCCAGGAGACACCAATGGAGCTTGTTGGCCTCAAGCTCCCATAGACAAATTAGTTAAAGTGAAACAAAGGCGACCATCTGTGCTTACAGACACAAACTAATGTGACAGAGAAAATGCCACAAGCAATTCTTCAACCAAATGAACATATTAGATTATAGTACTTTTTGGTGTTGAGGTTCCTAGCAGAATTATTTCAATATGTCATTCCTTGTTCATGCATAGATGCTGCTAATGAGTATATATTTGCCACTCACATATATCAGTGGAGGGATAATTTTGTTTTATATCCTTTTTACATGACATCATTGTTGATCAGTATTTCAAGAACCTCAAGCCAAATATTAAAACAAATGTGCACCACAACACATTACTATATATTTTCCTTATGCAGAGGGATAGGCAGAAAGTCCATCTGCAAAATGTGAGTCCTTCTGCATGGTCTTATTGTAATGTGGTTTTAACTTTCCATGCCAAATTAGAATGAAAATCACCCTAATTAAAGGGCCTGAACCAATGTGATGCTCTTAGTAAGGTGCTAAAACATGCCTTCTGTCAAATAGGAAAAAAAAATGGCTCCCTTAGAGATTTTCTCCACTAAGTTTCCTAATTGCTACAAGCCATTTAAATCGCTTTGACTGTGCTTTTCATCTCAAATGAGTCAATTCAATTAGCCTGTAAGAAATTGTAATCTCTTGTGACAAAGAAATCTCAAAGAAGTTTAGTCTATATCAAAGCACACAAGTATTTTTTTTTAATTTCATGGTAACTACCACCTTTCTTTTTTTCTTCTTATTACTACAACTCAATCTCATTCCATTTTTTGAATATAAAGCGTTATAGTTAATTTTTAAATCAGTGCCAGCTATTGTTTATTAAGCAAATACTGTATAACAGGCCACTTACAAACATTATGTCAGTTAATTATTTTAACTGCAATCTAATGTCATGGATATTATCTGCATTTTATGGATTAGAAAATGAGACTGGGAAATAATTAAGAAGCTTAGATTTAAACTAAAGCTTTTATCACCTGACTTAAAGCTTTTATCCACAAGGCCTTTCCTATTATGTGTTGGCCCTTCAGATAACATCACATCAGTATAATTGTCCTATCCTTTCATTAAAAAGCTAGCAAGGGTTAGAGGACATTCTCTCTCTTTGTTTTACAATGTTTTGTAGAAAATATGCACAAAACTGGAGAGAATAATGAAATGAATTCCCATTTATATTCAATGGCTATGATCCACTTATATCCTCTTTTCCATTTATTTCTTCATACCTTTTTCGGGAGCATTTAGAAGGTGAATTCCAGCCATGATATCTTGTCATCTTTGAATATTTCAGTATGTATCTCTCTCTGGAGATATTTTCCAACATAGCCACCATGTTATTATATCCAACCAAGTTATCTAATTAATAGTTTGCATGAGTCAGGGTTCTGCTGGGAAACCAGAGGCACAAATATTTAAATCAGATAATTTAAAAGATTTAATAAAGAGCTATTTGGCACTTAGTAGTTGCTTTGCTTATAAAAGTCTGGTAAAGGTGAAATAAAATTGGGGAGGGATGGTGCAATACCTGAAGGCTCGCTATGAAGGGAAAGTGTTATCACTCTTACCTCTTCTTCAAGAAGAGGAAGCCTATGGTAACTGGGAAGAATGGGCTCAGAGGAGAGTACTGGGAGAGTAAGTTCCTTAATCCTTGTCACCTTCAGAGCTGCTCACAGTACCTCACTAACCGAACCTAATCTTAACGGAGTTGTTGATTCCTGGTAACTTGAGTTCAGGGATTGGCACATAAGTTCTATGGAGAACTAGACTGGTAATAGTTTGGGCTTTTTTTAATGTACCATGTTCAGTCTTTGTCCCATATTCTTATTTTTCTATGTATAACCCTTTAAGGTATAAAATTGTTTTCAGTGATTGACAATGCGGAGTGTACCTAAGAAGAGTCATCTAGAGAGAAAACATTCTCTCAGGTTTTCACAGAGAGCAAATTGGTCAAGAAATGGCCATGATTCATCCACATGGCTGACACTCACAAAAGGTCTACAAACTTCTGTGCAAGGTTTCAGGCTAAGTCCTGATGGGATCTGATTGACCTTGTCAGATACAAAAGTTACATTGTTTTGTTATATAGGTCTTGCTTTATCTTGGTCTTAACCATCTAGCAGAAAAGTATAAAATTGAGGTATAAAAAGGAAAGCCATATTAATATGCTGAACTGTAAAAGGCTCAAATCAACAACTTCTGACACTTCCAGAAATGTGGATAACCCACTACTATTATGTACTACTCACTATATTGTATTATTCTGCTGAATTCATGTGCCTACAATATGTGAATGGCAATAGAATATCCATCTCTGGCAAGGTAAACAGAAAGGGGATATACATGGACCATTTTTAGTGGAAAAAAAATATATATGTACATACAAAATTGCATAAATATACAACTACTTTCTCTTAGTTCAAGGAGAAGAAGGTTTTAAACTAATAGTGTTTAGACAAGATATCGTGTCTGCATCTTGTACTAGGAATAACTACTACAAAGATGAAATGCAATATATTAATTATTGTAACTGTACTAATAAGCTAATTTGAAACTATCTCATTGCTATTTCTTTCTCAATAAAATTATTAAAATATAAAAAAATCATTTTCAGCTCACAGGTTACACACAAACTGGGCCCTAACCAGATCTCACTCATAGTTCATAGTTCAACAACTTAGCTCATAGAGACCAGCTTTGGAAAAGCAGAGAATATAGTAGGGTTTAGGGTAGCTCTGGAAACAAAATCTAAAACAAGAGACATGTTTGTTTAAAAATGAGGATCCTACCAAGGTCTACCTGTCACAGTTAGTGGTTTTTTCTCTTTATTCCATGAATTGCACCCCCCTTTCTTTTTGATTAACAATGTTGATTTGTTGGAGAAAGAAGGTCTTTTGTCATGGAGACACAATATTTCTTTTTTTTTTTATTTTCCATAATTTTATTGAAGAACAAATAGCAATGAGACAGCTTCAAATCAAATTAATGGAACAGATTCAATAATTAATACATTGCATATTATTTTCATTGTGATTTTTTGTTGTACAAGGTGCAGACATAATATTCTCTTTACAAACACTATTAGAGCAGATGTCTACTCAATGAATTAAGAGAATGTAGCTGTATACCTATCTTCTTAAAGCTGAATTATAGTACATTTTCAATAATTAGGGGCTGGGGAGATGGCTCAGTGGAATAAGTGCTTGCCTGGCAAGCGGAAGGGCCTGAGTTCAATCCCTGGTGCCACCAAAAAAAAAAAAAAAAAAAAAAAAACTCCTTCCTTTAAAAAAAAAAAAAAGATATACCAAACCAATTTAAGGTGCTGGGGAGATGGCTCAGTGACATAAGTGCTTCCCTGGCAAGCACAAGGGCCTGAGTTCAACCCCGGTTCTGCTAAAGAAAAAAAAAGATATATCAATAATTAATACTTTTTACATTGTTATCTTCTTAATGGTTATCTACAGAAGATATAAAGAAAAGCATTGAAAGATACCACAAAAGAGCAATTAAGAAATATTGTGTCTTGTCAATGCTTTTCTTTATATCTTCTATAAACTTATAGTTAGATCTCTTGGTGTTATTAAATTCAGACTGAAACTTTTTGGATATAATCATTCAAACCTGGTACTTGCATCAGGCAGCTTTCCTGTTGCTGGACACAAAATCATGGAGATGAACTCGCAGCCTGTATTTGATTTCTGGTTCCTTCATCTCTCAATATTTTAAAACCATGAATACATAGGGTATATATCAATCGATTGCAAATACCATTTTTTGTGCTCTCCGCATTTCCAACCTTAGGCAAATGACACGTTTTTTTGTTTTTTGGTGGTTTGAAACATCAGAAACTTACCCTTTCACAGTTGCTAACCCAACACATGAGCCCTGTTGCACCACCCCAGAGGCTCCAGGGGAGACTCCGTGCATTTTCCAGCTTCTGATTGACAAATTTCTAGGATCAATGAATGTGTTCCTCTAAACTTTACCTCTCTCCTCATGGCCTCTGCTTCATTATGTGTGTCTTCTCTTGGCCTTACCATTTGGACAACTGTCATTGGATTTAGGGCTGCATGGAAAATGTAGGATCACATCGATAGGATCCTAACAATTACATTTGCAAAGACCCATTTTTCAAATAATATCACATTCACAGGTTTAGGGGGATAGAATGCACTGTAAGGTTTTTGGGAGCACAATTCAACCCATTATAAATACCTTTTTGTGATTTATTTTATATTGAGCTATTAGCAGAAAATGTATTGTTGATTATTCTATTGCAAATATAGCAACACTGATGGGCATTTTGTATTATCAACATCATACCCAGTAAGTGTTTGCTGGTTACATGAAATATAAAGATTACAAAGGAGATAGTAATAAAATAGCCATAAACTAAAAAGGAATCTTTGTTAGCACAACTACTTGGTCTTCCTACCATTTCTTAGTTCTCTGGGGTGGGGATGGAGGAATACAGTAGCATCAGAGATCAAGAAATAAAAAACACATTGAAGAATTTTAATCCCATTTGGCAGCAGAAACTTGGTATCAGGCAGGCTGGTGACTACATGCAATATGAGCTACTGTAGTCTCATTGGGAGGTTCCCAAGTTCAAGGCCAGCCTGGGCAACTTAGTAAGATGCCAACTTAAATTTAAAAATAAGCAGAGTCATGTAGGTCAGTGTCAGAGCTGTTAGAGTGCTTGCATAGCACAGCATACGCCAGATTGTGGGTTCAATCTCCAGTACTGAAAGAAAAGACAAAGACAGACAGACAGACTTCAACTGGCTTGTTAAATATTTAAGGAGTTATTATTGTAAATTTCCTAACTAAATGTCATCTCATCCCTTTTATATAACAGTAGTACAGTTAATTCATCTTGGAGAAAAATACAAAAGTACTACACTTATTTGTGTATTTTGTTTGTTTTGTTTTTTGGGGGGCTGGAAAAAGTATCATCATATATTTGTAGATATTCCCAAGAGCCTCATGTGTTCATAGGCAGGATTTCAGGGAGATGAATGAGGCATGGTTGCATGACCTCAGCAGCGGACTAATTCACTGATGAGTTTAGAGTTAAGTGTGATGTTGGGCCGTGAAGCCTGCTGAGAAGAAGTGGGGTCACTGGAGGCCTGACCTGGAAGAGTCTACAGTACACCCTCACAAAACCTTAGTTCAGAGTTCACAGCCCGAGTCTTTGGGGAATTGTCCTTAGAACCTCACTAGTAATTGCTCATAGAAACCCCTACAATGTCACAGAAATCCACAAATATCCTCCTCAAATTTTTTTTTTAATTTTTGGCAGGAGGTTTGTAAGTAGCCAAGGGAGAGGGCAGTAGTTCTTCCTGCTGCTACTTGCTGCAGCTCTGCTACCCTTCTCCACCAGCTGCACCAGCATGCTTGCTTCACAACATGTCGCTGTCCCCAAGGTAGCTACTTCCACATTCTCATTTTAGTTCTTCTTAATGCACCAAAATGCCTAAAATGCTGCCAAAATTCCCTGCAATAGCTAATGCTTTATTAATACACTATTGTATCAAATTATATAGCTACAGGAGGCACAGCGTGTTTAGGGTTGAAACTATAAAAATAGGCATTTTTATGATCATATCTGAAATTCAATGTTTATGGGTACTCTATGAATAAAACCCCTGTGAATTTCAGGGATCCACAATATGTTGACATCCAAAGGATATTATCCCACTTATTTGTAAGTGACATCTGTTGAAGGTCTCCCTGCACAGTCCTGATCATCGTACCCCTCTCCCACTTAAAGAACTATCTCTGTGCTATATCACCTATTTCTTCCCGATGTTATCAAAGGGCCCTCTCATCTCCCAATGAAGGAGCAAGCACATTAGAATGGTGATCCCATGCATCTTAAAAAAGTAATGTATACAGTGCCACTGTGCTCTTCACTTTCCAGGGGCCTTGGAGATAAGCGACAAAAGGCAGGCCTGTCTCAGCAAGGAAAGCTGCATCAGTTGGGGGTAAGACTAGGGCTGCCTGCAAAAAGAAGGCCAGCGGGTCAGAAAGGGTCCTGAAGGCAAGTGGGAAGAACTTTGAAGGGGAGCTATGGAATCAGTGCATACTAATAAGCATAATAATGAGACATACATATTTATTTAAATTTCCAATTCATCACCTGTCAATGAGTCCTTTAAAAAGTCAGGCTATGGGATTTTGTATAAATTGTCTTAAATTTTATTTAAATTGCTTTATGGAATTTGTTTTAAATTTTTAGGCATATTTGTTATTTGAATTTTGGTACATGAGCTAATTTTTAAAGGAGTAATAATCCACTTACAGTAACAAATATCTAAAATTGTTTCTGTAACATGGCAACACACCCTGTGCATCTAGGAGAGGTGGGCATGATTTCACATATTTTGATGGTCAAAGAGAGAAAGAATAGCACTGAAAAGCTGCTGAATATAGTGCCTGTAGCTCAGAGTTTGGAGCCATCTTCCCACAGATCCTGACTCTGCTCTTCACTGGCTCCAAGACTTTGGGGAAAGTAAACTCCCTGGGTCTACGAGCCTCCTCCACAAAATGGGTTGCACAATCATTAGTACCACTTCATGCCATAGAGTAACCAAGACAATTAAGTAAGTTAATTTTATTTAAATAAAAATATAAGCTGGGCTCAGGTAGTATGCCCAGCTTTATGGGTTCTGAAAGTGTTTCACTCCAGCACAGGGCAAAACACATTTTAGTTTTACTTCTGAGAGCTTTCTATTAAATATTAGATGTTGTGGGGAACTGGAATAAAATGTGTTGTGTACAAAGGAAAATAGCTTTTCAAATCTATTATGAGTTAAAGACAAAATATTTTTTTGGATACTTAAGTAATCACGTATAAAATGATAGTGATGTAGAATTAGAATAAAATGTTTGATTTGCTGTGGAATGAGATTGGTGTAAAGTTAATTGTGACATGTGTCTTTCTGTGGAGTTTAATTACACTTGCATTTCTGTTAGCCTCCTATACCTCATGCAAGTTATGCAAGAGAGTCCCTAATTAACACATGTAATTAGTGATGATAAATGTAGGAAAAGGAAAAGCACACCCTGGCATTTCCTTCTGAAAATGTTTCTGCACACAGAAACACGTTCTTTGAAGTTCTCTTTGTTGTGGCCAATGCACTACAAGAGAGAAGGTCATCAACAGAACGCCCTTCCTCTCCTAGAGAAGCTGTGCTTCAGGGCTTTAGAGAGTCCTCTACATGGTCAGCCTTGATGTGTAGTCCACATGGCTTGGTGAAACTATTGCATTGATCTTTCATTAGTGCCAGAGGTTCTGATATGCAAAAAGGAAGCTTGAGATTTAAGGAAAACCATAGAAATAGAGATAAGACACCACATACTGGTTGAGGACAAATGACAAAATGAGGGAGGAGGGAATACCAGTTCTCTTAAGCAGCGGGCAGTTTCTCAACAGTAGAAAAGTTTATACCCCTGTGGTCCCTGTGATAAATACATTTAAAGAAATGGTTTATGCAATGCCATCAATTCCACTATGCAGGTGATGTCTGTCTGTCTGTTTGCCTGCCTGCCTGTCTATATGCATGTCTACATCAGTTCGTATTCTCCCTAAGCAAAGTTCATAGGTCCCTGGTTGAGTGACATGTTCTTAGTGAACATCAGTGCTAGTGTACCACACAGAGCCAAGAGATGCCAACATTATCTTGTTGCCATGCTGTCAGAGACTCATAATGCTAGTGTCATAAAGATGATCCAACCTGACCCATTCTGATGTAGTGATATTAAAGTGAATAGCTTAAAGGAAAGTCTAAGATGAGAAAGGAACTTCCAGAAATTTAGGGTGATTAGGTCCAATCAGGCTCTCACTGCCTTTTTCTAGAACTCAACTTCAATGGCTCCTTTGGGGACTTAACACTTCTGATCTCCAAGCTCTTATCCCCTCGCTCTAAGCTTCAGATTCCTCTTGAAAGAAATGACGCAATGCTCCCTAACTCACAGGGCTTTGTGATGAGTGAGGTACTCCACTTGCAGAATCAGGTTAGCAGCATGGCTACTCTTCTGGTGATGTCGTGTCCTAACCACAGCACCAGCATGAGCCACTGTCCTGTTTGTTCTGCTCCAGCCACAGCTGCCTACTGTTCTACCCTGCATTCCAAGGACTGGATTTCTGTCCCAAAGACCAGCTCCTCCAGTGAAAGGACAATGAGCACCAAGTAAAGTGTTCACAGTTCCACCTGAGTTACGTCCCATGGCGGTCCCTCGTTGATTTGGACATGGTCCAGCTGTGATTTCTCTGGTGTGACTGTTAGGTCTAGCAGGAATGAGGTGCCACAGAGCCAGACATCATTTTGTCATCATCTTCTTTCTGGAATGTTCTCCTGCTCACCCATGTCTTCCCGTGGCTGATCCTTTTTGGCTCAGTTAAAATCTTGCTTCCACAGGGAAGCTTTCCTGGCTAGGTTACCTTGATCAATTCCCTGGCTTAATCACTCTACATTATTTTCTCAAATTGTAGGTTTCAGAGAAGTTGTCACCATTGGGAAGTAACTTCTGTCTTTATATTTGAGTACAATGTCTGACTCACCCCATGACATACCCTTGTCCTGAGGACAGAGTGCTGGGCTCTCTGTCTGTCTTTGCTGCATGTTCAATGTCTGGCAGAGGGTGGGCACTGCATACAACTTGCTGTGTAAATGAATGAATCAGCCATTCTAATACTTTCCCTTGGCAACCTAGCCCTGGCTGACTTGAGGCATCCTCTATGTGTTCAATGACAACCAGATTCTTCAGGCTTTAACACTGTCAGACATAAGTCTTAGCGTATTTCACTCTCTTTTTTGTAGTGCATGTGCGTATGTCATCAGCCAAATTCACTGAGGCCTTGTCCCTACTTCACAAGATGTAATATTTATGATTTGGTAGTGGATGTTGTAATCAGGCATTAGGGTGACTTATAATGATCTCCCAGAGATGAATCTTAGTGTTATTTTAATTTGCATTTCTTGAATCACAAATGTTGTTATTTTTCATAGATTTATTTGCCATCTGTATTTCTTCTTCTGAGAAGTGTGTATTCACCTCAGATTACTCAGCTATAGAAAAGATATGCTCGAAGCTTTTATAGGTAAATGGATGCAACTAGAGATAATACTAATAAGTGAAATAAATCAGATCCACATTTGTAAATATTGTTTCCTTATGTAAGAATCTGAAACAGTAAAGAAAATCTAAAAGGCACAATAGATACAGTGAAAGGTAAAGAAATTTTTCAAATGGAAGGAATAACTGAGATGAGGAAAAGGAGGAAAGAAAGGAAGAAAGAAAGAAGAAAGAAAAGAAAGAAAGAAAGAAAGAAAGAAAGAAAGAAAGAAAGAAAGAAAGAAAGGGAAAACATGTATATTGTATAATTGTACTGCTGATTTATACTGGTCTATTGAAAGAAACAGATACTGCTTAAATTTTTTTCTTTTTAATTTTCTGGACCAATTTTGCATGCTTGTATCTGGTAATCTGAACATCTAATTTGAAAACAACAATATGCAATATAACAGCCATGGCTGAATTCCTATCACTTTGGTTGTGAAATTCTGTACTGTTTCTAATTTGTCTTTATTATTTTTATTCTCTTAAAAAAAAAAGAAAGGAAAATTCCCCCCCTTTGAAGAGCTCTGCTGTGATTTGCACATGGATACAGTTGATTCCTACTCCTTATGTAGGGGTCTCTGCTTCCTATGCTTCTGCATAGCTGGCCCTGAGAAATATACAAGCATTGATTTTTGCATTAATTCAACCAACAAATCCTTATTGAATAGCTCATTTAATAATGACTGACTACACTGTGGAAGACTAAAAGATAAGGAATAATATGATTCTGAATTCCCTGTAAGGACATGCAAAGTCCTTTTTCTCATGCAGTCTCATTTTATCCTCAGAACAGACTTGCAAGATTTTTTGAACTGTGCTCAATTTATAAATGTTGAAAGTGAATCTAAGTTAAAAGAAGGGACAAACTAATTACTCCATTTAGCCCTGTTGGACCTTCATTTATTTATTTATTTTTAATTTTAAAGAGAATAAAACAAAAGCAAATAATAAGAACAAAGAAAAAGGGCTGGGGAGATAGATTTGTAGTCTAAGTGCCTGCCTGGATACTTCAAGGGCCAGGGTTCAATCCCCCAGTATTGCATGCTGGCTGCTGAAACCAGGCATGTTGATGCATTCCTATAATCCCAGCACTGGGAAGGCTGAGACAGGAAGATCACTATGAGGCTGAGCTCTGTAGTGAGACCCTCTACCAAATAAATAAAAAAATTATTTTTAAAGGCATTAACTCTTCCTTTCCATAAACCTTAAAAGAAATTTCCTTGTCCTTTTTATTTCGTAATGTATTTAAAGAAAGCATAAAAATAATAGGTAAGACAGAAACAATACACTAAAAAAAACAGAACCAAAAGCAAGATGAAGGGTATTCAACAGTGCTTGTTATATTGTACACTGTTATCTTCAATGTAGTTGCTCAGATTACAGATACTAGTATATAAAATTGGCCAAAGTAAAAATTTCAAGCATTAACTGCTACTCAAAAGAATCCAACTGATAGAAATTGGCAGTAGAGTCATCCCAGTCATCTTACCTATATACTTATATGATTTTCCCCTTCCTGCTTTTCCTATCTTTTCTCCTTTCCCTCATCTCAATCATTTATTCCTTATGTTCACTTTCTTACCCTTTTACTATACCTATTTTACCTTTCAGATTTTATTTATTATTTCAGTGGACCATAATTGAGAACTTAACTCCCTCTTTACACTACACTTCCATGATAAAGTCAATACCTTCAAGATAGATACAGCATGTAGTAGAGAATTTATTAATGAGAGCCCTTGTAAGAGATGCCACTCACCCTAGGTGATACAGATATCAATATTTCAGTGAAGAGCCTGCCTATATACATGTGCATATATGCCACGAATAAACAGATTGAACTCAGACACTAGCACTGGTGCTAAACAAAAATGGCTAATAACCATTATTTTTATTTTATCTATATTTCAAATGAACATGACTAAATGGAGACTGTTCAGATAAATATGCTTTATGCCTCACTTGGGCAGTAAGTCACAATTCCCAGGCTTTTTAGAATGAAGCATTTTTTAATAAAACCAATATGTTTATCTGATGCTACAGAAAACTGATTGTACTCCCTTGAACTCAGGACATTGTGTAGACAAGTGTTTAGTCAGTAGATGATCCTGACTTGAGTGTTCACTTGCTATGTTTTCCAAGTCGGGTCACTTCATCTCTCTGAGCCCTGGATTTCTAATCTGTAACAAGATAGCACTTATACTACACTAGAAATAGAAAATGGTAAAGTCTGTCATGAGTTTTTGGAAGTTGTAGAAACTTTTTTAAAAGTGGCTGTTTGTTTCTATTACTATAATATACCTGTTTTAATTGATCTGATCATAAAAGGTAAGATGGGGTCAAGAAATCTACTGCCTCTTTGTATCTTGGACCTTTAGCCTTTGGACATATGAAAAATAATGGCACATGATTCAATTCACACCTTGGTTTCTTTCTTTTTTCTGTATGTATATATATATATATATATATATATATATATATATATATATATATATATATATATATTTTTTTTTTTTTTTTTTTTTTTTTTTTTTTTTTTTTTTTTTTTTTTTTTTTTTTTTTTTTTTTTTTTTTTTTTTTGGTTAGGGAAGGGTCTCACTACTAGATCAGACTTGTAATGATTCTCCTCTTTTCAGCCTCCCAAGTGCTAGGATTATAGGCGTACACCACCGCGCCCAATCTCAATTGCCCTTCAGCGCACCCTGGGGGCGGAGCTGGCAGGGCTGGCACAGAAGGTCCTGGGATCGAAATCTGGCCCCTGTGTCTGCCCAAGCAGGCATGTTAATCTGCTGAGCTATTTGACCGGCCCAATTTCTTTGTTATTGTAAGACACACAAAAATGCATAAATCCCTGTATTTCTGGAGCTTATAGGACACTAAGAAGTTTTGTAGACATATGTTTGAACTTGGATGTGAATGCAAACATAAGAGACCCAGTGCCTTCCCTCACTTTGATTTTGCTTCTGAATGCTGACCTTTACAAATAGGGCTGTGCCCCCTGCACTCCTGACATCGATGGGCTTGACTACAAGTGGGAAAATGCCAAGTTCACCAAGAAGAATCAGTTTGTCAGCAGCCACGCTTGAGGAGGCACAAACCAAGTGATTTTTCTGATGAGGTTTAGCATTGGACTTCTAATAACCTTAAGGTATACAGGTAGAAGGTTGGTCCCCAAACATGGCCAAAAGGATTTTCCCACATCTGTATTAGGAAGGGAAACATTATAGAATTTTGAAAGTAAAAGTAACAATCGCCTAACAGACTATTGCAAAGTTTCGTGTTTTCATTTTATAAGTTTTAATAAGGCAATCATTGAAAACACAGTAACAATGGCAATAATAAAGAATGTTCACTCTTATTTTTTAAACAGTAATGGCCTTTAGAGATGCTCTTTAAAAATCCAGGCCTGGCTTTATGAACCCTAAAATAAATGGCCCATTTCTTTAATGGTATGAATATACATGGAAAGAAACAAATGCTTGAAGAATTAAAACTGGTTGAGATCCAAGGATGAAGGGTTTTTTAATTTGTTAAAGCATAAAGTATTTCAGCCAAGACAAGATTTAGGTTTCTGACCTCCAGCAAGACCCAGAAATTTGATTAACTCCACGTGGAGGAGAAAATGCATAGAAAGAGGCTGAGTTAACTCCCCGGAGACACTGTACATGGAAAGTGATTTTAGTCTCTGTGGATGAAACTTCAGAGAATGGACTTCTACTTACACTTAAAAAAATTCCAAACAGTTAAAATTTTTGTTCTTACTGGAGAATCATTGTGGATTTTTTTTTTAATGAAGGAAATAACGTCTTTACAGGAGCTCAGCATATGGAAAAACAAAATTAAACACTTAAGAAAGTAAATGTGGAGAAAATTTAGGATCAATTTAGTCATTTGTATCATAGAGATTTTTTTTTAATTGCAAAACAAAAACAAAACAGAGTGAACATACATACTCACTATGATATAGCCACTTGCAAAGGCTTTGCTGGGTCTCCCAGCAAGCAAATGATTCTTCTATTGGTGAAGAGTATTTAAGTAATTACATAAAATATTACGATGGAGAGTCAAGAGATCATGCATTGAAAGCTTTCTATTCCTTTTAGTGATAGAAACTTCTTCAAATGAAATACTGCAGGGAAGTATTCATATGTTACGTGCCATTGATCAGAATGAAGCTCTTTTAGAAGCAGAAATTGGGATCTTGGACAACAAAGCTGTAAGTTTCCTTCCTCTGGCACAAAAAAGAAGCACGTGAAAGTAAAGAAATCCTTGATTGCTTGATGCAAGACAGCTGCTGAAGAGAAACAGGAGACCCCTGGGGATGAGGCAGAGATTGGAGCTTTTATGGGATTGGACTACAGGTGGAGTTTATGGTCCAGTGTGGTAACAGGGATTTGACTGTGAGAGCCTGGCGCACTTGCACCAAAGTCAAAAGAGGAAGTGCATAGTTAGCCCAGCGAAGAAGACGGAAGTCGGTCTAGGAGCGACCCCTCCTCGTTGGTTTTGGGATCCCTGCGTCATGCTGACTTGCTGCTGTGATGTCCTGGCCGACTGCGTGGATGCAGACTCATCGAAAGCCTAATGTAGCTTCCACATGAAGCAGGACATCGTTTCACACACTCTTCATCTGGGATAGTCTCCGCACAGCAGTATGACCATCAGAGTTTAGGAGTGAAGTGATGGGCCACAAATTATAGTCAGCACAGCAAAATTAATCCATCTGCCCACCCATTGGTCATTTTTATTTCTTCTACTGTATTTGTCATCAATCTTATCATCATCAAATATTTACTGAGAGTTTTTTTATTCAAATATTTTATATGTAACAAATATGTTTTCAACAAACATTTTAAAAGTGTAGTCATTCTTTAAGAACTTATGATGGGCAGGATTTCCAGTTACCATCTTGACAGTACTGGTGACCTGCCTGTCTTCCAACATAATATTTTTATAATGCTGTTTATTTGAGTAGATGAAGGAAGGCAAGTTATGATCCACTTGTGTCTCATGATGATTTGGCAAGAAGAATGGCAAATTGATGGCATTTTTGTAACATGCTTTCAATGGCATACTAAGAAGAAATCCGTCTCATGCATTCAACTGAAAAAGTTTCTAAGTGCAGGCACAAAGATCAAAGGCTGATTTTTTTTCTTTTTATAATAAGTTGATTGTTTGATATTAATGGAGAGTCTAACCATTTTTTCAAAATAAGCTGCTTCTGAATATAATAGGAGGACGCTACCTCCTTTCAATATTTGGAAGGAACATATAAGGCAGGAGTAATTTAATAAACATCTTACAAAGAACTTTTGTACCCTTGTAATTGTGAATTGGCCTTTTGACATATCATTTGGCAAAGATCTGTATTTTTTTCACTTGGTTCAAGTAAACAAATTCTTAGGTAAATCATTTGTGTAGAATGTTCTGTCTACCATAACTAATTATATCTCCCTCAAATACTGTGTATGATTTTACTTCTTAGGTTTGAGGGGAAAAAAAGTCCCTTTTGAAACATATTTTCCCTAGAGATCTTGACTATAAAGATAAATTTATTTCTGCTTGCTCCTTTGAATCAAGTAGAGGAACTAATTTAGTGTAATTCACTTCTCATAAGTGATTTTTCTTTCTTTAGCTTTATTAATCTCTATGGTACTAATATCCCAGCAGTTTTTGTCAGCTTAGAGAACTCTAGGTAAATTTCACCAAAATTGTCCTTCACTACAAAATGGGGCTCTGAAATATTTGTAGTGAAAGCAACAACAACATCCTGATGACTTGAATGGTGATCTCTGTTGCTTTGTGCTTAGTTCTGATGTTTGTTTCTTTTCTTTGAATTTTTCCAGCTTTCCAGGTACTGAACCATTTGCAGAATTCACGTGGGAGCCCAGGCTGCCTGCTTTGTGCCTCACTATGCTAAGCAGAACATGATGTGAGCGCTGCTCAGGCATCACACCTAAAACGGGCCAAATTCCACTTTTATCCCTGTCTGAGCAGAGCACAAAGAAGAAGCAGGTACAATTGGGAGAACACTGAGGGGAGGTAGCTGTGGGGTTTGTATATGATAGCTCTTTCTAACTCCAAGTCCTAGAATATGGAAATGAGTGATTCCCTTAGGAAATAGTGAGGGCTCGTTCAACCACTGAATAATCACCAATCGCCAGCAAGAGTCAAAGATCAGTGAACAGTTAGATTTAGACGGCTACTCTTCTAAAGTTCATTGGAAAAAACCAAGGCTCAGGTTATTGGCAATGTACCAAGATGGTGTATACCATCCCACCTGCTTGACAACACCAATCTGTATCATCTGCACTCGAAAGAGAAGTAAACCTAGAAATGACATCTCTCTGGGTAGAAAACAGCATGCCCTTCCTTTAGCATTGCTTTATCCCTTGTAACACTCACTGAAATGCAGTGGCTAATGTAATGACACTGAAAAGCGGGACTTTCACAAGATGATTGGACCCTAAGAGATCCACCTCCACGTGATTTATTGGCTTAAGAAGTTAGGGAGGGTTCTCTGAGATCCTCCACTCCTCTGTCACGTAAAGACAGTATTACAGTGCTCTGGTGGATACAGTGTTCAGAGTACCACCTATGAGCCAGACTGGACTCTTGCCTCACACCAGACCTGCCAGCGCCCTGGACAGTGGACTCTCAGCCTCCAGACCTGCTCTTCATAAATGATGCAAACTCATGGGCTTTGTGATAGCAGAGCAGGAGGGAGCAAGGTATGTGCCCCCTACCTTCATGTCCTATGACTTCAGGTCTGCACTTGTCCCTCTTTGCCTGTTTCTCTGAGTCATTTCATGCACAGACGCCGGAGGACTGAGCACCTTCCTCATGTCCCACATTACCACTCCTCCTCCCGCTGTTTCCTACCCTGAAATCTCAGCATCGGTCCTGACCTTCTGCTGATCACTTGCCACACTGCAGTCTATGTCCACTAGTCACCCGCCTCCTACTCCTCCCATTTCTCTCTGT
>PVKA01026630.1:0-31472 GCA_004027165.1 Ctenomys sociabilis
AAAAAAAAAAAAAAAAAAAAAAAAAAAAAAAAAAAAAAAAGAAAGTTGAACTCATCAAAGTAGAGATTAGAATGTCCATGACCCAGAGTTGGAGTAGTGGGGATGGGGCAGGAAGATGTTAGCCGAGGGGTACAAAGTTTCAGGTAGGCCAGAGGAATAAATTCAAGAGATCTATTACTGTATATAATACTATATTTTTCTAAATCCCTGAGAACAGATTTTAAGTGTTTGCATCATAAAAAAGTATATGGGGCTGGGGAGACACTTTGACGATCTAAGCACCTGCCTGGCAAGAGCAAGGACCTGGGATCAATCCCCAGTACCGCATGCTATACTGCCCCAGGACCCTGGGCACACCGTGCCAGCCACCAAAACTGGCAGTGTTGGCACACGCCTGTAATCCCAGTGCTGGGGAGCTGAAAACAGGGAGGAGGATCACTAGGAGTCCAAGCTGTACAGTGACACCCTGTATCAAACACATTAAAAAAGAAAAAAAAATTGTATCTGATAAATATATGTAATTTTTGTCAATTAAAAATACATAAATATAATCCATTTCAAAGTCCTTATTCAAAAGGGAGGCCTCTCAGAGGCAAGCAGTCCTGCAGATCCTCAGGTTCCAGAGCCCCCTTTACCAGCTGTTTAGCTTGCCTGAGGCTGTGCTTACAGGGAAGGAGGGAGAGGCGGCGCACCCTGGGCAGCACCAGAGCCCTGCACACCCTCCCCTTGCTCTCCTGCCCACCCTCCCATGCCTGGGCTCCACCCCCACCTCCTAGCAGCAAAGCCTCATCTTCATGGGCACCCCCTTCTCACCCCTAGCACTACCAGCTCTAGCAGGAGACCGTGTGTGGAACGTTCTCCTTTGTCCAACAAGTCACGTCATGAACAAAACTAGGTGAAACAGTGGGAAAGTGGAAAAGCAAAAACTGCACAAAAGGGAGAGTTCATGAATCACATGTAACATATTGCACTTTTAACTATGAGAATTTCAAAAATCATAATGCTTTTACTTACTTATTGTTTTGGTGATGCCAGGGATTGAACTCAGGACCTTGTGCTTGCCAGACATGCATTTATTCCACTGAGCTATGTCCCTAGCCAAAAATTGTAATGCTTTTGACATTATGAAAATCACATGCCAACTGAGCTCAAAAAAACAAACAGCCCTCAGAGGTGGCTGACCTCATCCCATGCCCTATAAAGTGTGATGTTTTGTGTAAATGTGAAGGGAATCAATGTCTTGGTTAACTGGCTGTAAGTCAAGCTGAGCACTTGGAGTTGAGGGCTCTGTAGTGTGAGCAGCTACAGCACAGTCTCCTCAACCTCAAGTTATGCTGAAAACTATCCTGCCCACTTGTCCAAAGTCTTTTTTTTTTTTTTTTTTTGGTTTATTTTTTTCCAGTACTGGAGATTAAACCCAAAATCGTCATCACACTGGGCTACTGGGCTACAAGATCTCACCAAATTGCCCAGGCTAAGCTAGAACAGAAAGCTGGGGTGACAGGCATGCACCCTCACCAGGGTGATGTTTCTTTTCTTTTCAGTGTAAGACGCTGGCCACCAGGATGTGCTGGGCTCCAGCTGCTCATGAGACTCCTGCTGCGTGGGCTGCTCCAGCTCTCGCCGCCTCCTATCCCTGCTGTCCACATCCTCGATGTGTGGAGGGGAGGACCAGTGGGTGTCACCCCAAATGCAGCAACCCTGAGTTTGGACCTCCTCCCACCACCCACACCCAAGACCCCAGCCCCATAACAACCTCCCAAAAGGATCTAACCCCACCCACCCCTGCCTAAGCCTTACCAGCTGGAGAATGTTGGGCCTGGGAGAACAGAGCCCCTTCTGTCCAGGCCCCTGCCCACCCTCCAGCTCTACCCGCATGGGGTACAGCAGCCATTTTCCATTGGCAATCTCGTGGGGCCACATGATGTTGAGGAAGGCAGAACCCAGGGTGTTGAGTGACTGGCCTTGGTTGGACACCTGTGAGGGAAAGACAGTATGAGGGAAGGGGACTCAGTTGCTTGCTTGCTTGCTTTCTTTCTTTCTTTCTTTATTTCTTTCTTTCTTTCTTTCTTTCTTTCTTTCTTTCTTTCTTTCTTTCTTCCTTCTTCTTTTTTTTTTGAACTAAGGATTGAACTCAAGCCCTTGTACTGCCAGGCAAGTGCTTATTCTACTGAGCTATCTCCCTGGCCCCTCTTTCTTTCTTTTTTTCTTTCTTTTTGTATTTAGGACAGGATCTTCAGGATCCACAGGTTCTCACTACACAGATCAGACTCGTGATCCTCTTGTTTAAAGTCTCCCAAGCACTGGAATTACAGGTACACACAACCACACCCAGTCTCAATCACTGTCTCAGAGGCAGAGTCATCACTGCATGCAGGGGGTAGGGGGAGGCTTGGTTTCTGAGAAGGCCCTGAACTCAAAGAGATGAAAGGTACATAACTGAGTGCCTCCTTCCTGAAGCACAGATAACACCAATAGTCAGGTTCTACACCAGACTAACACCACTCCTACCCCAGAGCACGCCCAGGGAAACCCGGAGGTGTCCCAAGAAGGTATGAGTGAGGTCCCGCCCACACCAGGGCAGAGTCCTGAGGACAGATGTCCACTCTACAGCAAAGTCCCATCCCTGAGGCAAGGCCCTGACAAGGAATCTTTTCTAAACTCCGACAGTGTCCAAGTCCAGCAGGAGACATGAACAGTCAAAATGACCAGCGAATCGTCACCAGAGGCCTCATCCAGAACACCTATCCACAGCCCAAGCACAATGCAGAGCTGAGGCCCACCATGCTGCCCCCTAGGAGAAGAGCTCCCGTCCCGAGCTATTGCTCTGTTCACTCTGTACGCCAAGAAGGGAGAGGCTTGGAAGGCCATAACCAGATACTTACTGTGACTTCGTACTTGACCTTGCTACCCACATCCCGCTCAGACTGCATGGCGCTCTCTCCTCTCACCACACCAGAGAAGAAGAGCTGCTGGGGTATGGCCACCCTGGGGAGAAGGGGTCAAAACAAAGGCTGAGGTCACCTTGGGCCAGTTCAATGGAGGTCACAAGGGTAAAATGAGGTAGAACCAAGGTCAGGGTATGGAAGAGATGATGCCCCCACCCTCCGGCAGAAATGCCCACTTGGTCGGGGCTTACCCTGTCATGGACAGTGGCAGCTCAATGAAGACGTGGGCTCGAACAGAGGCCGGATGCAGTTCCTGCTCGCTGATCCTGGCATGTGGATGGGGTATGCATGGGCAACAGGCTCAGATGTCCCCTCTGGAGTCCATAAGGCCAACCCGTGACCCCAGCACCCCCACCCTGCTGCCACCAGGCTCACGTGGCCAGCAGCAGCTCCACTTCTAGCTCTGTGGTTTCGATGGTGATCCCAGAGGTGCTGAGGATGAGGTAAAAGGTGACCTAGGCCAGGGTAGGATGACAGGAGAGTAAGGGGAGGGTAGGAGGATAAGGAGGGGCTGCTCAGACAGGGCTAAGGACAGAAAGGGCCAACCTGTGCACCTCTCTTCATAGGGTTGCCCAGCTCACACTCAACATGGGAGGCATTCTCATTGGACAGGCACAGTGGCTTCTCCTGAAGTGGGACAGATGTCAGGTCAGTGTGGGGCACTGGATGCAAGACCTTACCACCCTAACCCAGATCCTCACCACAGGGTCCAGGGCCCGGACTCCTGAGTAGTGCAGCGAGGTAGGAAGGGTGACCAGGAGCTGGGCTTCATGGGCATCATCCCCATTGGCTTGGGGCTGTGTTGGGTCCGAGGGCAGATTGGTGACTGTCACCTCCAGGCCAATGACTGGCTGCCCACTCAGTGCAAACAGGGCCGTCGTCCCATCCACATCCCTGCAGGACGAGACCCCACTCCCTCTACGTAAGCCTTCTCCCCTCCCAGCCTCTGCTCTCAACCCTCCAGCGCATACTGCTGCCTCTGCGTCCCACGTCAGGGTCCCAAGTCACAGACCAGGCCATGCTGGGTCTTTCTAGGCATGAGCGAGTCGGGGCCTCCGTGCTTATCCCAGCTCCACCACTTGCTCACTTTGGGCAAGTGACTTGACTTCTCTAGGCCTCAGCTCTCGGTCCATAAAATGGGGGACTAATAATTCCTACTTCAGAGTCTTGAAGACTAAACAATGAAGTGTGTATAAGTAGGATGCCATCAGGTCTGCTGTGGAGGACTATTCTAACCAGAGTCTCAGTATCTGAATCATCAGCTAGTCCTTGCCAGCCTTCTTCTGTCTCCTAACTCAGACCCCCGCTGCCTGGCCTTCCCACATTCTTTCCTCACAGAGCTCCTGCACTGCCCCCAAGCCCCCTGCATCCTCACATGGGCAGGGGCTGGAACTCCATGTCACCAACCCGAGCACAAAAGCGAGCGTGCACCAGCTGCAGATTGCTCTGACAAATCTTGTCTTCACCACAGCCTTGCTTCAGGAAGTGGATCTGGAAAGTGATCGGGACCAAGGAAGGAACTAAATATGTTTCCAAGACACAGAGAGAGTTAGAGTGTCACAGGATTAAGCAACTCCAGATCTGCTGTTTACTAGCTATATGATACTGGATTCATCACTTAGCACTCTGAGCTGCAAAACGATGGGTGTGTTGCATGCTGTGGTAAAGACTAGCAGGCTAGTCCACAGCCCGATGGCATTTCCTCAGCTGCATATAGGATTCTCCGCCTAGAATGTGAAGGATGTGGTACATTTCCCCAATCTTAGGCTGCCCCTGAGGACCGTGCAAGAAGCTGAATGTTCCCCCTTCTGGCAGAATGGGAGAGACAACTTAGGACCTTGGAAGCTGCATTTGAAGATGACAGACCCCCATCAGCCTGGGCCTGAGGGGCACCACTCCTCTGGACTACACTTGCAAGGTCACATGGGCCATGTCACACCTGAGAGTCTACTTGTTACAGCACCTGATGACACAAGGAACCCTGGGATGACACTGTAGAAGAGCTTTGTGAGCATGAGTGCCACTGGAGAGGGGTGAGGGGTGTCACCCTCCCAGCTCCTCTTCCCATGCTTACCTCTGCCCGCTGGGTGCTAGGCTGGTAGGCATTGAGGATGGGGACCACAGGGGGCACCCCCTGGCCAGGAGCCTGTCGCCGGAGTCGAGGGGTTCGGAGACTATAGGACAAGGTCACCACAATGGCCCGAAGCTTATCTTTGACATTCTCCTAGGAAGACAAAGTTTTTTCCTCACTGGATCAACATCCAGGTTCCAGCCCTGCCCGAGGACCCAGCCAGATCAAAGACAGACTCTACCTTAGAACTTCCAAGAGAAGAACAGAGATAGAGAACTTAGCAAGGCAGGGGGAGAGAGACAGGAGTAGAGGAGAGAGCCAGGATTTAAGGCTTTGAGGACAGATGAGATGATGGAAACTGCCCTCTCCACCTCCAGGGAGTACAGGGTCAACAGGAGGCACACATAAGGTGGAAGTGGTGAGGAGATGAGCCCAGGAAAGAGGCTCCAGCACCCAGATCCCAGCATGAGCATTCACAGTGCTAGCAAAGAAGCAGCTAAAGCACTCAGGAAACAACATGCAAGGACAGGGCCCCTCAGAGGCCATGGGCCAGTGTCTACCTGCAGCTGGAACATGGTGTCTCCACACACCCGGTCATGCTGATGCTTTAGCCACACAGTGCCTGAGGCCTGGTGTTTGGGGTCATCTGGGCCACGGCTCAGGAAGGTCACACGGGGAACCTGTCCCCGGAGCCTCCTGTCCGTGTCCCCATCTAACACATAATCTAAGGCTGTGGTGTGTGGGAAGAGAGGAGCCAGTGAGCTAGGGAACCCCTCAATCAGTCCATCCCCAAGGTGCCCCCCTCCATGTTGGAGTGACCCACCCTGGAAACCCCATGGAGTAAGCAGTGGGAGGGGACACCACTTACCCACAGTAGGGCTGTAGCTGCTGGGGACTGCAGTGTAACTAAAACAAATCCTTAGGTCCACACTGTCAAGGAAAAGGGAGGGCTCCTGGGCCAAACAAGGCTGAGAGACCAAGACCTCAGCTTCAACCCCACATGCTCTTACCACAGGCCACCACCCAGCCCCAAGCTGGACTAAGAAAGGAAGTAGAGGCCACTGGACCCTGGCAACTTCCTCAGCCCTCCTCTCAAACCCCACCTCACCAGACAGAGTGGCCACCAGCACAGTTGGGCTGCTCTAGGTCGATGGCCCGTGGGGCAATGGAGACCTCATGGGAGACGTGAAGGACAGGTCTGGCCCTAGGGTTGGGGGTTAGGTACAAGGGGCAGGAAACATGAGTATGTGAGTGGGATCTGAGTTTCAGACAGGGGATGGCAGCCTCAGAGAACAGGCAGAACAAGAGGAGAGGCTCACCGGAAGAGCACCGCGGTGTCAGCCAGGGAGCCCACCAGCAGGTCTGGGTAATGGTTCCCATCCATATCTAGGCCGCCAGACAGAGAGTAGCCAAAGCTCTTGATGCCCACAGCCTCACCCTCCAGCACCTGGGGACCAGCAGTCAGCCTCCTAAAATCCCATCTCTTCCACGCCTCCCCCACCCCTGCCTTTTTGTGGCTCTCACCACTCACACCCATTCCCTTATCCCAACAGCGTTCCTCACCTGTGAAGGCTTAATGATGACACCCAGGCTGCTCCCATGGTAGATAAAGACTTTTCCATCCCCATCAAAAGGAGCTCCCACAGCAATGTCTGAGAACCATGGGGAAAAAGCATTTTCCTCAGTCACTAGTGCTAGGCAATGTATTTTCCATTTTACTGAGCCACTACTAATTCCCTGATACCTCACATACATTATTTTCAATCCCCTCAGCTACTCCCTCCAGGGAGAAAGGTGAAGTAACTGACCCAAGGTCACAAAGACTGGCAAAATTCAGATGTGAGCCCAGGTTCCTTCTCTTCCTGAGCCCTCAGAAAACCACCCCCGGGCTCAGACAGACTCCCCCATCCCTCCCAGCCAGCATCCACACCTGGAAAGCCATCTTGGTTGAGGTCCCCCAGGACAGCCAGGCTGATCCCAAACATGGAGTCAGGGGAGCCACAGAGCCGGAGTGGAGAGACTCCTTCCCAACGACCACCCTGGTTTATGTACAGATACACAGCACCACCCAGCTCTTCTTGGCGCTCAAAGAAGTAGGGTGCTCCCACAACCAGGTCTGACCAGCTATGGAGAGAAGGAGCCAGTCAGCAGGGTCCTTCCTCCCTGGCCAGCAGAGTCACAAAAAGATGCTGGCAGCCACTCGCACCTCCCAGACCCACATGAGGCCCACGCCCTGTCCCCTCTCACCCGTCATTGTTGAGATCAGCCACAGCCAGTGAATAGCCAAAGCCAGAGGTCAAGAGCTCTCCCGAGAGCACAGCTTCAGGCACCAGACGACTGGCACTGTCCTTGCGCAGAATGACCACAGCACCCCTGTGGTTGGCTCGGGGGGCCCCTGCCACAAAGCTCAGCTCATCTGCACGCACCAGACCCTTCCCAGAGTCAATGGAGAAACCTGGGTGAGGGGCAACTTCCCGGTGAGTGCTTCCCCAAGACTCAGAGCCCAGGTGCGCCACAGCACCCTCAGCCAGTCCCATCCCAACAGGTCTGGAGGCAAAAGGCGAAGCAGTCCCCAAATCACCACAGCTACAGCCAGACAGCCCTTCTTGCCCTCCTCTACCCGCCTGGCCCAGAGACTGGAGCTTGGTGTAAGTGTGATGTGGTCACCCTCGGGGACTGGGCAGAAGAACAAGAGGCAGCCCTCAAGAAGTCCAGGTGCCTGGACAGGAAATAGGCACCTGGCAAAAGTGGGCCACAGGTCCTGGGTCACACTACAGGAGGCCCCAGTGCCCTCGAGTGCACATTCTCTGCCCTACTCCCACCACCTCACAGGGAGAAGCAGCTTCACAGATACAGGGAGCAAGGAGGTTAGGCTTCCCCAGGCCTCATTTCTTCCTCCTCTGCAGAGGGATGCAGGTGAGACAGTGGAGGACTTACTCACAAGGCTAGACCTCATTCCACCCCCCCCCCCAGAGGAAGTCCTCATAGGTCAGGACTGTCCTTCGGAGGAATGTCAACCCTGTCCCTCTCAGTGCACTGGGATCTTCATCCATGAAGACCCCTGATCATGGGTTAGGGAGATAGCTCAGTAGAATAAGTGCTTGCCTGGCAAGCACAAGGCCCTGAGTTCAATCCCCAGTACCGCAAAAAAAAAAAAAAAATATTCATGCTCACATCCCCAAGGATACCACCCACTCCCGTGGGGCCTCCTCTTCTTAAACCCAGTGGATGGAGCAGCTCCACTCTGCAATTTGAGCCTGATATCTGTTTCCCAGGGTGAGAGGGTCACAAGGCAGGACAGAAAAGGAAGTCCCCTAGGGGAGGAGGGGAGGCCAGGGCCACACCCATGGCCCCAAAGGTGGAGCGTACAAACCTAAGTAGCTATTCAGGGACAAGTCTCCGGCTGGTCCTGGGAGCCGGTCAGCAGGGTCCAAAGTTTTATACACCAGCTGGTCAGGGTCTGAGCTATCAATGTTGGTCATAAAAAGCAACCCTGTGTGGGGCAGGAAGGGGGAAGACACCAGGGAAAACACATCCAGAGAAGGATCCACAGAGTATGAGACAGAATAGGACAGAAATGCCAGAGAGTGGAAGAGGTAGAGGAAGAAAATGAAAGAGACACAGAGGCCAAGAGAGAGAAGAGAGACGGAGACAGAAGGATGGGAGCATGGAGAGGGAGGACAAGAGAAAGGAGTAGAGGGTTAGAGTAGCTCTGGGCCCGGGGAGGGGTCCCTACCAAAGTAGCTGTTGGCAGGGACCGGGATGAGGTGGGGGTCCTGGTCCTTCTCTCCCCCCGCCTCGTAGGGCCCGTCGTCCAGGTGGGCCAAGTCCGGCGAGCCCTGTGCACAGAGCTCCACCCTGGCTGTGCCTGCAAGGACAGTCCAGTTAGTGCCCCAGGGCAGGGAGCAAGGCGTGCCCTCAGGCTGGGCACTGAGTCAGATGGCACAGGGAAGCCCCTTCTCTCCTCTCCAGCACCATCCCTGCCCTCTCCCAGCCCAAGCATCCTGGGGTTCCTTGAACTGGCATCACACTCACCGAGTGGCAGCTCAGCCAGTGGCAGCATGTGGAGACGGGAGTGGTGTGATGAGGCGTGGGTTGCGGCCATGGAGCATGCGGGGTGATGGCCAGGCTGGGTGGGCAGACCCAGCCGTGCCCGTGAGCGCCCATGCCAGCGTGTGGAGGAACACTTGGCCATGCGGAGGACAGGAACACCCCCCTTTGTGTGTTGGTTAGCAAGATGGGTAGAAGGCATGGCAGTGCCCCAGGGTGCAGAAATGTGTGGGCATGCTTGGCCAAGTGCTGCCTGCACCCTCTCTCTCAAGGTAGGAGGAAGTTTTGATTCCCTTCTCCCCTAAGAAGTGACTCACCCTTCCAGTTATAGGTTCCTGGAGCCCCAAAGAGGAGGTAATGTCTGTCGGACGTGAAGGCAGCCGCTGTGCCCTGCTGGCAGAACCCAAACTGCTCATGGCCCTGGGGCCGTCCCTCACAGAACTTCCACTCCCCACCATCCAACTCGTCGTGGATGGCCAGGTCCTGGCTTAACATGAAGCAGCGGCCAATCACATCCCGCGTCTCCAGGGTCTGGTCCACTCGCTGCCTCGACTCATATCGGTGTGCACATGTCTATCAAAGGGAGGAAGAAGTCGTTTCCTTCTGTGTGCCAGGAACGTGTCCACTGCCACCAGCAGACATTTGGGAACACACCATCCTGCAAGATGCTAAATTTGATCCTATTTATGGACCTTTTGTTCTGTTTTTGTAGTGCTGGGGATGAACCCAAGACCTGGCACAAACTAAGTAAGCACTCTATCACTGAGTTACATCACAACCCTTTTTTTTTTTTTGCCGGAACCAGGAATTGAACTCAGGCCCTTGCACTTGCCAGGGAAAGCACTTATTCCACTGAGCCATCTCCCTGGCCCCCTTTTTGGTCATCTTGAAACCAAGCTTTGCTAAGTTGCCCAGGCTAGCCTCGAACTTGTCATCCTCCTATCTCAGTCTTCCAGGTAACTGTGATTCGCACCACCACAGTTAGGCTCTTGCCTGCTCTTGAAAGTCTGGCTCACATCATCACATCTGCAGTAATGCTTTCTCACCTCTTCTCCTTTGGACGGCCAGCACAGAGACTAGACCATTCACTTAAAATTAATCATATTTGGTTCCACAGTGACTTGTGCTGTTAATTCTAAGTTAGTAAAAGGCAGAAAGAAAAAAAAAAAAAAGAGAGAGAAATAAGAATCTCTATAGCCGTTTGGCAAGGATGAAGCCTTTCTCCAGTCTTTATATATCCTCTCAGTAACCTGCACAATGCCTGGTGCTGTAAAGATTCTCAATAAGAACTGAACAAGTGGATGATTAGATGCTCTCAAATTTATAAGGATAGGAATTATTTCTTACGCTTTTTCATATCCCTTCAGAGGCCCTGGGAATCCTACCATATACCCAACTTGTGTTCTGTACGCGTAGCTGTGGGCCTCCACACACCACACGTACGTCATCACTAGCATTGTCGACCACCATCACCATCATCACATCCTCCTCCCTACATTCGGTCACAACGTGAAGTATACTCACAACAATCTTGCCCCCAGGTCCCTGGCTCCGAACACTGACTCCCAACCACTGGTTCTCCTTACTCTCCTTCCGTACATCAGCTGGAAGCAAGGCACTAGGAATCAGAAGACAGAAGAAGAGACCAAGTTCTCTCCTCCCACCCTCCTGTGCTTCCCCCCTCTATGCTTCAGGGCCGCACCTCCCTGGTCGATGTCCACTCTGTAGCAGTCGGTCTCATCTAAGCTCAGTGGACAAGCAAAGAGACCTCCAGTGCGATTCGCCTGCTGTCCAGGAAGAGCCAGGGCCTGGGGAGCCCCCACAAGCAGCCTGCACAATGGAGAAGGACTAGAGTCGGTCAGAGTGCTCCAATCTCCCCAGTGTTGCCTGGGCTCGCAAGCAGTGTTTGAGGACTAAAGAGAAGGAGCAAAAGTCATTTTTCTCCAACTGTAACAAGGACAAATTAACACAGTTGCCCATGCAATCAGTCATGTTACATACATAGTGTTTAGATGAAGGACCAGATGCACAGCAGACATACATACAAATACACAACCATGCCAACCAGGCTAGGCCGGGAAGAAGCACTGCTGGTTTGAAAGAACCCCAGCACCTGTTCCTGGCCAGGCCTTCCCACCCACTGCTCTGCTCTCCTCCCCTGCCCTGGTCCAATTGAAACCCTGCCAGAAATGTCAGGAATTCTGGGAGCAAAAACAAGAGGGGCCCAGACTGGCACCACAGTGTGGCTCTGGGACCAGCTTTAGAGGAAGCTAGCTATGGGCCTGCTTCCCCGCCTCGGCACCCAGCAAGACCCACCCCCAGCCCGCAGCTCCGCCAGCAGGGATGCTACCGGTCATGTTGGCTGGCACAGAAGAGAAACTGGTTTCTCATTCTGTCCCCAACATTGGCCCACATCCAGAATCCCAATCCCCAGCCCTCTTCTACCAGCACCCATGGTCCTCTTTCCTCCCCCACCCCCTCAGCCTCTTTTCCCAGCTACTGCTGGCAGGACAATTTTCCATGATCACAGCCAAGCCATCTTCCTCAGGGGAGGCATGTGCTGGGAATGGAGGCTGCCTGGGTCCCCTGGGGCTGAACCCCTGGGCCAGGAGTCAAGGAAAGGATGAGGTGAGGTGACTGACACCCAGCTGACTGCATGGGTCCTCTCTGCACAGAAGGAGAGGCTGAAAAGGAACAGCAGGACCAACCTCACGGCCTCTTTCCCACCCTCTTCTTCCATCTCTCTTCCCGAGGGGTGAGGTCCAAAGCTGTCAGGCAATATTATAACCAGGCATCTGTGGGGCACTCAGCCAGGTCTGAAGGGTGAGGGGGAAGGCACAGAGCCATTCATTTCCCACAACTCCTCATCTCTCAGCAGCTGTCATCCCTCGTCAGAGCCAGTATCAGGACACAAAGGGGGATGGGAGCAGCGAGGAAAAGAACATACGTTCATCATTCATTTAACTACAGTCAAGCGGAGTGTGACAACAAAAGCCTGAAATCCCAGCTATTCAGGAGGCTGAGGCAGGAAGACTGAGAATTTTAACCTAATCTGGGCAATTTAGCAAGACCTTGTCTCAAAAAAAAAAAGATTTTTAAAACTATTTCTTGACACCTTATTATAAGCCAAGCCTTGTGCCCAGCACTAGTGAAACAAAAAAGTGATATTTATTCAGCAGTTACTATGAGTGAGACCCCAATGAGACACAGGAGATATAATAATGAAATAACATTCCTCAGACTCCGTATATGAGCCAGGCAGCAGGTGAGTCAAGAAACGAGAACTGCCCCATTTGATGCTCACCACACTCCTATAAGATAAGGATTCCTTTCTTGTCTTCCACATGAGCAAACTCATTCACAGACATGAAGTACTTATGCTGGAATCCAAGCCCACATCATCCTGGCTTTGCTATGTCACCACCCTCCCAGTGACTGGCCTGTCCTCAGAACACTGAGACTCACACACCTACCAGAGGGACTCTAGGGTGAGGGGTTCGGCTGGGTGGGGCAGGTTCCCCTGTAACTATTCTCTGCCTCTTTAGGTCTTTGCCCTCATTAGCACACAGTGAAAAAATGGGGCTCTGAGCAAGAAATGGGGGAGTTAAGAGTGATGTGTCACAAAGCAAAAGTTGACTTAAAGTGTGTTGAATGCAGAGAAAGCAGAAGCGCCGTCTTAGCAGCTGACAGCACTGTGCAGTGGAGACACCCTGCTCGGCACCCTGATGGGTTTGAGGTGTACTCCATACTTAGAGGGATAGGGAGAAGCTGTTTGTTTTTTGTTTTTTGTTTTTTTTTAATAATAAATAACAGTTTCACCGGTTGGTGAAACGAGCTAGTTAAATTAAACCTCGTTGGTGCAGGCTTGACTCATCAGGGTCTTGGTCTTTGTTTCTGGGGAAGGGCAAGGCAGCAGATAGTAAATATAGTTGGGGACATTTTCTCAAGACATTGTACATGATAAGCATGTCACTATCTTATTCTGTGATGAATTTACAATAATAGACTTTGGGGTTCTTTTCTCCATGTATCTCTAATCTGCCCCTACAAGATCACTCCATAAAAGAAAAAAAGAAGAGGAAGCAAGGAAAGGGGATGGTACTCTGGGGCTGAAAAGGAATCTAGAATGTCAGAGCCCTGTGCATACAGGTAGTGTTCAGGCAAATCGGCAGCGCCCCACCGACAAACAAGGCCGGGAACAACTCTTGGGAGACTTAGTACTATTATCCAGTCTTACTCGTTTCCTGAACCCACACCCTATGTGGGTGCACAGAGAGGTCTAACGGAGACACCCAGTGCCTCCACTGCTCAGCACACAGCTGGGCCCAAGGGGTTGAGGCATTCCAACATCTCCCTTCGAGGTCAAGAGCTGGCAGACAGCAGGGCCCATGTGGAGGAAAGAAACTAAGTGCATAGATAAGCCCAGCCTCACCCCAGTGAAGAAGAAACCAGCAACTTCCTCCTAGAACCAAAGGGCCCACCCACAGCATCCCTAACCCTTCCACCCCATGAGCCCCAGGCGCCCCAGGCCTCCCCCCACAGATCAGCAGCCACAACTGCATAGACACAGCAGTAACCACTACCACTGCACCTCTCAGCTCTCCACACAGACCAAGCTCCAGCCCAAGTCCAGCCCCTCTCACCTCTTCAGTCTGGGTGGCCTACTGGAAAGGCCACTGGACGGGGGTGGCTGACTCAGCCTAGGAGCCCTCTAGCCAAGCCTTTGGAGCTAGGGTGCAATAAGGCTAAAGCTGCTCTCCAAGTCTGTGCATCACAATTCAAGAATAACCATAGTTCATGGTACAATTATTTTTTTTAATTTATTTATTTATTACAGTGTCTCCCTACACATCACGGACTCTTTTTTTGGGGGGGTAAGGGGGTCGGCTCAGCCCGCCCTGGGGGAGGGGCTGGCACAGCATGTGGTGCTGGGGATCGAACCCCGGTCCCCGAGAGCTTGCCTAAGCTTGCCAAAGCAGGCACTTTAGACCGCTGAGCTATCTTGCCAGCCCTCATGGTACAATTATTATCATGCCACTCGCTGTCAGCTTGGCTTTATTCTGTGTTTTACATATATTAAGAATGCTTACTCCCCCCAGATCCTTGTGTGTGATTCTACTACTTATGGCCATTTTACAGTGGGTGGAAATAAATGAAGCTGCAACCACAGAGCAAAGTAAGGTTAGACTTCAAAATCTCACCCAGAGGCTGAACTGAAAACAGGTAAGGTCTCTCCAACAGTGGGGGATAAGCAAGCAAACCAGGCAAAGACTAGGCACTGAGTTTGCAGTGCCACCGTGTGGCAGAGCGCCCCCTGCTGGAGCAAAGACTGGGTTAGGTGGTCAGGCCCCTCTGGGAGGGCCCCCAGCTTGGCTCTGGGAGACAGAATCAGGGGCCACCTTCAGAGACGAAGGGGAAATGACAAGAGACTAAGCTATTAAAAATAACCTAGAATTTGCCTGGAAATAGCTCAGAGAGTTCAGCATGTCCTAAAAAGGCCTCCAGCCATGGCACTAGGCAGATGGGAGAAGGAGGGAGGGAGAAAGATGAGGGAGGAAGTGAGCAGCAGAAATGAAGTGAGTTAACTTTCTATCTCCCCCAAAGTTTGAGGGACAACAGATCCTGCTCTCAGATGGCAGGGACGATGGCAGAAGAACAGTTAACTCCAGTGGGCCAGAAGAAATGAGCTCTTGTCCCTGCCCTGTGCCTCCAGGCCAATAGTAGGAGAGGGAAGACAGTCCCAGTGGACATCATTGATCCCAGTAATGGACACTTAATGTGACTTAGGCACTGGCTGAGGAGAGAGAAGCCCCTCTCAGGAGGGGACAGGGAGCTTTCCTCCCTTCTCCCTTTCTACAGAGTCAAAGGTACAGGGGCCTGAGCAGCAGCAGGCCCTACACATGTGTCCATCACCCATGAGCCTGAGCTGAGAACTAGAACTTGCCCCTTGCTTCTCCCCACCTCCCCCTACTGCGGAGATTCCTGGAGTTGGAAATTTCCTAAAGAGGAGGAAAGGGAGAAGCCCGGCCAGCATCCTTCCTGGATCTCACTGCTACTGCTGCCACTGCTGCAACCACTGAAGGCCACTCTCACCAAACCACCACGTGCTCGCTTCCGCAGCGCAGATACGAAACCCAGTGCCAGTGCCAGGCCCTCCCAGGTTTTCTCCCAATTTTTCTACTGTTCTGCACCACTAAAGCATCAGCCACTCTCTCCTGGCCTCTCAGTGCCAGCCCATGGTGATGCCCATGCAGGAAATCAGCTCTGGAATCTACCTATCGTCCCGCCCACGACCCCAAACCCTCTCCGTCCTTTTGATCTCCTCTCGCTCTCGGCAGGGACAGAACATCATGGTCTTCCTCCCCAGGTGACCTCAGCCTTCTGCGGGGGAGAGAAGTCGGAGACCCCGGAGCTGCGGCATAGATGCAAGCTGAAGAGGAAGCCAGAGGAGGCGGTCCCCTCCCAAGAAGGAGGCTTCCCCCCCAAACACCCTGCACAGATCCTGGAACTCGGGACCTGATCGAGTAGGCTGTAGGCCCAAGACAGAGGAGGAAAGGCCCCGGGTAAAGGTGTGGGAAGATAGATAAAGTGGCCAGGTAGACCGGGAGCTGGAGGAGGGGTATCTGTGGCTTGGGCCCGGGGGCTCTGGGCGCGGGCGGTGACTCACCAGCTTCGGGGTTGCGGCTGCAACTGCCGATGCAGAGCCACTGAGAAACCGAAGAGGCTGCCCGGTTCACCCTCCTTGCGCAGGGCACCCATGACGTCCAGATTGAAGGCGACAGAGCGTGGGAAGAGCAGCCCAGCGAACAAAGCGCCAAGAAGGGAGCAAATCCCGGGAGCCCCGCAGGGAGCGCCGCTCCGGGTCCGAGCCATGGCACGGACCCTGCTGTCGCTGCCCGCCCGCGCAAGAACCCTGTGGCGCGCCCGAGCCTCAGCTGTCCCCACGCCGTCGGCTCTCCCGCCCAGGTCCGGCCGGTCTGGCAGAGGTCTACCACCTTTCGCGCCGCCACCCTCCCCTGCAGCCCCTCGGCGCCCCAGCGCCCGCTAGGACAACTCCGGCGGCCGGGCTCCGCGTCCCCGCCGCGCCTCCTCCCGCCCCGCCCTCAGCCCCGCCCCGCCCCGCTGCAGGTGGTGACTGCTCCGCCCGCCCGGGATGCGCAGCCGCCGGGGTGGGGACCGCTGCGCCGCGCTGCACCGCGTCCTCCAAGCCTAGACCCCTAAATTGAGGAGGTGGGGCGGTGCCTCGAAAAGGGGAGGAAGAGGAACGGACAGAGGGTCCAGCGTTGAGAAAGGAGGGTGTGAGAGAAGTGCAAAGAGCATTAAGGACAACCTGGAGGAGAAATTAGCAGATGAGAAGGGGAGGAACAGGGGTGCCCTAGTAGACTTGGGTCCTGTGTGGCCCCCTCTCCCCAAGGCCCACAGAGCACCCTCTTAAGTAGCTACAATCAAACCCCTTCCCACGCCCCAGAGCCTGTCAGCGACAGCGGCGACGCTGCCCACAGTCAAGGAGAGCGGGAAAGGCGGAGAGGAAGGGTAGAGAGGGTACCCGCCAAGGAAGCCTCGGGAGGTAGCAGGCAGAGAGATGAGAGGTGCAGAGAAAAGGACGAGCGAAATAGCAGAGGACATCAGTTTACTCAATGAGGACCTGGAAGACAGAGCAGGAGAGGTGATACAGAAGAGCAAGTGAAGCTGGAGAGGGGTTGAGCATGCAAAGAAGGGTGAACACGCAGGAGGCTGGGCCCGGGGTAGGGCTAGGAAGCCCGTCTCCAGCCTCCAGGCCCTGGGCAGGACTGGACATTTCCCATGCACCAGGACAGGCGTGGACTGCAAGGGGCAGAGGCCTGGGAAGGCTCCAGCCCAGCTGGGCGGTTCAGCACAGGGATCTCCACAGGGAGCCCATGGCCAGTCCTCTTCCTCTCCCTTCCCCCAAGACTGGGGCATAAAGAATGGGACGGGACATTTTCCAGTTCTCTATTTATAGCTCTAATCTAGAAATGAGGCCAGTAGGAGAATAGAAAATAATTTGACCGAACTGGAGGGCTGCTGGCTCCCACTTTCCTTCCTACTTCTCTTCCTTGGCTGTGTTGGTCCTGTACGCGTGCATTCTCATTTCTGCTGTCTCTGTCTCTGTCTCTGTCTCTGTCTGTCTCTGTCTCTCTGTCTCTCTGTCTCTCACTTGAAATCATTCTTAAACTTTTGCGTCAATGTTATTATCTGTCTTTCAAATGTTCTCTTAATCTTAAGATTCTTCTTTACTATCTTAAAAGCTCCAGTATTTATCCTACATAACTCCACTTCTCATGCTACCTTTATCTACATAGCTAGTCTTTTTTTTTTTTTTTTTTTCACTATGCAATTCAGGCTGGTCTTGAATTTGTGGTGATCCTCCTACCTCAGCTACCTGAGTGCTGAGATTACAGGCATGTGCCAGCATGTCTGCCTCACTTTGTTTCTCTTACCTCTTTGTTCAGGTTATACTTCTATTTTTGTTTCAATTAGTACATGTTGGAATAATCACATTCCTTGTGGGGATTTGGCACATGTATATAACACATCTTAATTCTTCTCTGTCCCATTTGCTTGGGGGCCTGCTGGCTAGCTCAGTAGTTTAAGCACCTGTTCATGCAAACGCAGTCAGTCGCAGGATACAGGATACCAAGGTGAGGTTCAATCCCCTGGGTCCCCCTGCCTTACCAGACCTGCCTTTCAGGCAGCCCAAGCCACAAAAACAAATAAATAAAGGGTATTTTTGTTGGAACCAGGGGTTGAACTAAGGCCCTTGTGCTTGGCCAGGGAAGTGCTTATTCCACTGAGCCATCTCCCCAGCCCAAAAATAAATAAATAAATCCTTATCCTATTTGCTCCCCTCTCTCAGGGTTATAATTCTTGAAGAAGAAAAATACTAATGGCCTGACAGACCTGCCCCAGCTAAAGTTTTAAGGAGCTGGGGAGATGGCCCAGTGCAATGTGTTTCCTTGGTAATCACAAGGGTCTGAGTTCAAACTCCAGTTCTGCCAAAAATAAAAATAATAAAATAAAGCTATTTTAAAATGTACACAATGCTTTGCTTCTCTGTTTATACTTTACCTGTGGATGCACTCCTCAGCGCAGCACCGCTTCTCTAAACAAGTGCTCAGGGGAAACACACGTACTGACAGAAGGGTTGGCACCAGCATGGCACCGCTACTTCCATTAACCCCCAAGTTTCCCTTTTCATCCTTTTCTGTCTCAGCATCTCAGGCAAGAAAAAGGAGCTGATATATGAACACAGAGTTACAAACTCAGGCCAGAACCAGGACTCCTGACTCAAGTCCAAACCTCTGCCCTGGTTCAAGTGCCTCCTGAGCCCCAGCTGCCTTCGGGCCTGCACCTGCAGCTCCAGCCTGCCTGCTCTCCATGCCACTGGCTGCTGAGAAATCCAAGGCTGAAACCAGATGCCAAGATTCTGCTTCTTGACCTCCTCTGCCCAAATATTTGAGAAGTCACCTCACCCGCCAGAGGAGGAAGGAACAGAAAAGAAGAGAGACTGGCCACCCAAAATTAGCCTTGCTAAAAATAGTGGGGCAAGGGCAAGCAGGGAACACACAAAAGCTCTAGACCAGCCTAGTAAATATAGACAAGTAGGTTCCCCTACAGGAGAACTCAGACCAGAATGTTGGATAAAAAGTAATAGCATAGATGACCAGGGAAATGAAAGGTTTACCCACAGAAGAGGCTCAACATAAAAACTATCATCGGGCCGGGCGTGGTGGCGCATGCCTGTAATCCCAGCACTCGGGAGGCTGAGGCAGGATTGTTGTGAGTTCAAGACCAGCCTGAGCTACAAAGTGAGATTAAGGCCAGCCTGAACTGCATAGTGAGACCCTGTCTCAAAAAGACAAAAAAAAAAAAAAAAAAAAAAAAAAAAAAAAAAAAAAAAAAAAAAAAAAAAAAAAAAAAAAAAAAAAAAAAAAAAAAAAAAAAAAAAAAAAAAAAAAACTATCATCTACCAGAAAACATATTATGGTTATGTCAAGAGCTTACAAAACAGTTAAATTAAAAGCCAATACTCAGCTAATGTGACAATGAAAGCTTGTAATCCCAGCACTTAGGAGGCT
Organism: Ctenomys sociabilis; assembly: GCA_004027165.1. Taxonomy (NCBI): domain Eukaryota; kingdom Metazoa; phylum Chordata; class Mammalia; order Rodentia; family Ctenomyidae; genus Ctenomys; species Ctenomys sociabilis. Next base: position 19,167 of record PVKA01026630.1, read on the forward strand.
GATGCAGGAGGATCATAAGTTCAAAGCCAAGCTGGGCTACACAGTCAGTTCAAGGACAACATAAAGTACAGAGTGAGGTCCTGTCCCAAATGAGGTCCTGTCCCAGAAAAAAAAAAAAAAAAAAAAAAGCAAAGCTCAGATTAAGGGTATGGCTAAACTGCAAAATGCTTGCCTAGAATATACCAGGTCCTGGGTTCAGTTCCCAGTACTGGGGGAAAAAAAGCTGATACTGCATTATTCTTTTCATATAACATTCATAAGTGACAAAAGTGCCCTTTTGCAGCCATCCCTGGAGTTGCAGCAGCCAAAATGAAGTTTAATCCTTTTGTGATTTCGGACCAAAGAAAAACCTGTAAAAGGCATTTCAATGTGCCTTCCCACACTCGCAGGAAAATTATGTCTTCTCCTCTTTCCAAAGAGCTGAGACAGAAATGTAATGTTCACTCTATGCCCATCCAAAAGGATGATGAAGTTCAGGTTGTGCAAGGACACTATGAAGGTCAGCAGATCAGCAAAGTAGTCCAGGTTACGGGAAGTATGTCGTCTACACTGAACAGGTGCAGCAGGAAAAGGCAAATGGCACAGCTGTCCACGTGGGCATTCACCCCAGTGAGGTGGTTATCACCAAGCTAAAACTAGACAAAGACTGCAAAAAGATCCTGGAATGGAAATCCAGGTCTCACCAAGTAGGTAAGGAAAAGGGCAAATCTGAGGAAGAAATGACTTCAGAAGATGCAGGAATAAAGTCCTCCTGTGTGCAGCTGTTAATTAAAAACTGTTGAAATGAGAAAAAAAAAAAAGAAAACATAAATGATAAAACTACAAAAAATGATGACAAAAATATTAATTGACAGAGGACCAAGTTGGAGGAGGTAGGAAGACCAAAGGAGCCCTTTCACGGTAAAGAGCTCTATATCTCATGGTTATCTGAATTTCTACATAGGATAAGATTGCAGAGGGCAACTCAACCCTTCGTCTGTTTTGGATGAAGTTTTCTTTGCCCCAGTAAATATATTCTGCTGGTTTTTGTTTTTGTTTTTTTGTTTGTTTGTTTGTTTTTGTCTTTTTGAGACAGGGTCTCACTATGCAGTTCAGGCTGGCCTTAAGCTCACTTTGTAGCTCAGGCTGGTTTCGAACTCATAACAATCCTCCTGCCTCAGCCTCCTGAGTACTGGGATTACAGGCCTGCGCCACCATGCCTGGCTATTCTGCTCTTAAAAAGATTGAATATAGGGGTTGGGGAGATGGCTCAGTGGAATAAGCACTTCCCTGGCAAGCACAAGGGCCTGAGTTTAATTCTCTGGTAAAAGATTGAATAAGGGGGCCAGAGAGATGGCTCAGTGGAATAAGCACTTCTCTGGCAAGTGCAAGGGCCTGAGTTCAATCCCTGGTTCCGCAAAAATAAATAAGTAAGTAAATAAATAAAAATAAAAGATTGAATAAGGGCCAGGGAGATAGCTCAGTAGAATAAGTGTCTGCCTGGCAAGCTCAGGATCCTGAGTTCAAACCCCAGTACAGAAAAAAAAAAAAAAAATGTATAGTATAGTACAGTTGGCTGTGATGGCACACACTTATAATCCCAGTACTTGGGAGGCCGAGATAGGAGAATTGTGGAGAATTAGAGCCAACTTGGGCTACACAATGAGTTCAAAGCCAATTTGATCTACATAGTGAGATCCTGTCTCAAAAAGAGAAAAAAGGCCGGGCGTGGTGGCGCACCCGGGCGTGGTGGCGCATGCCTGTAATCCCAGCACTCGGGAGGCTGAGGCAGGAGGATTGTTGTGAGTTCGAGACCAGCCTGAGCTACAAAGTGAGCTTAAAGCCAGCCTGAACTGCATAGCGAGACCCTGTCTCAAAAAGACAAAAAGAAAAAAAAAAAAAAAGAGAGAAAAAAGGGGAAAGGGGCCAGGGAGATGGCTCAGTAGAATAAGCACTTACCTGGCAAGCACAAGGGCCTGAGTTCAATCCCAGTTCCACCTAAAAAAAATGTGAGAAAAGAGGGAGGGAGTACCGTGTGCCAATGTCGACCTCTACTCTGATACTGTACTCACAGTTACACATCACGCCCCTCCCCCTTGGAGGGAGCTGAATGAACTGCATGTAAGAACTCGTGCACTATTTTTGTAACTTCCTCTGAGTCTCAAACTATTTCAAAATAATTTCAAAAATTAAAAATTGTGAAATGTCCAGATCTAGGAAAGACTTTGGCCCTTCTCTGAGTGGGAACCGAGGCTTTCTGCAGCCCTTTTTCCCTGCTGACTCTTTCTTCCCCTGGCTCTGGAATCCCTATCTTCAGCTCCTCCAGACTGAACTGTTTCCAGCTATGTTCTCCAGCTCACACAAGCAGGGGCTTCCACAACACCCGTGCAAGGATTAACTTTTCTCTCCACCTCATCTGGCAATGGGGGCTCCAACCATGTGCGCCCCAGGCCCAGGCTCTCACAGCCCAGCATGAAGACTTTCTCACCCAAACTCCTCTCCAGCACCTGACGGCTCCTGCCTGCCTCTGAATTCTGGCTGTAGTCAGAGCCTGAAGTGGTAGAGTGGCTGGGAGAGGAAGATAAATGTGACTGAAGGGAGTCCTGGGGAAATGACTTGACCACTCTGGTCTTTGACCATCCAAAAGAAACCCTTGAATCTCAAGGAGAGGATCTGGAGGTCATTTCCCACAGGGCTCCTTTTAGCCAGTCTTCAGGGCCCCTTTTCTTTGAGGCTTGGCTCGAGGCCAACATTTGGAACTTGGCCGAGCCATAAATGGCCCCCTCCCTTAAAGCCTGGCCAGATTTCCCAGCATGTGAAGCCTTCTCTCCCTCCTCATCTCCCACAGCCCTCACCCAACCCCTAACAACTCAGCAGCTCCCAGCCCACAGTTTGGCCCAGCAGCCAGTTTGGAGTTAGCTAATTAAAGCTAACCCTGCGAAGGACCTCAGCAGGAAAATGAGTAGAGAAAAGCAGCAGAGCGTTACATTCATCCTTCCTAAGGGAAAATAACCTGGGAGGCCCTTTGTAGGGAGAGGTGGGCAGAAAAGAGATCTCAGAATTCAAGAGTCTCTGAATAGTTGTGAACTTTTGTGCACATCTCTACCAGAGGCAAGTGAAGCTGAGCTTCAAAAGCAACAGAAACTGAGGCTAGGCAGTGAACAATAAGGGCCCAGGGCAAGACGAGATGGAAGATGCCCCTGGGGAGATCAGCTAGAGTCCCCAGATGTAAGCTACTGCCCAGCTCTAGGGCAAAGGATCAGTTCGTGTGTGGGAGAAGAGGGCAGGGCTGATGTCTGCAGATTCCTGGCCAACTCTGTGCTGATTGTGAAAATGTCAGGCGAGTATGCCAAGTGGGCGAGGGCAGCACAGCATGGCACGCGACAGTCTCCTCCAGGGGTCTCTTTTACTACACACTCAGCCCTGAAGCCCCCCAGCACCAACCCTTTTCCATTTCACTTGCCCAAGCACCATCCTCCGGCAGCCTGCCAATACCTGACCTTTCTCTTCCAGGCCACGCAAGGCTGGGAGTGCAGACCAAGCATCCTCCAAGCGCCTGTTTTGCTTGCTCACTGTGGTAGGAAGCAGGGAGGGGAGGCTGGGCCAAGGTGCTGGTGATGCTCTCACTCTTCCCGCTACCACTGATGATGCTTTCTCTGGGGTACAGCCTCTTCCCAAATGCTCCCATTGCCAGGAGTCCCTTCTGCTCATGCCCACCCAGCTAGCAGGGCACAGTGAGGACACAGGAAGCTGCCATGGAAAGTGTTCCTTGGCCTCCCCTCCTGGGGTCGCTCCATGGCTTCTGCAGTACAGAGGGGTTATATTCAGGCTTAGGGCTCATCTCACATTTATATCTTAGCTCTATGACTTAGGAGTTCTATTGCCTACCTGCTCTGTATGTCAGGTATGACAGGTGGTACATGGCGGTAACCCCAGCACTTGGGAGGCTGAGCCAGGAGGATCCCCATGAATTCAAGCCCAACTTGGGCTACATAGTGAGTTCAAAGCCAGTGTGAACTACATAGTGAGATCCTGACTCAAAAAAAAAAAAAAAAAAAAAAAAAAAAATTCTAAAGACTAAATGAATTGGGTTTTTTTTTGGTTTTTTTTTTTTGGTTTTTTTTTTTTTGGGGGGGTGGGGGAAACCAGGGATTGAACTCATACCCTTTTGTTTGCCTATTGTAAGTGATCAAAAAATGTTCATAATATGCATGTTAGCATGGAGACACACAGTCTAACATCTTTATTTAGGTTTGTTTGTTCTGAGACAGGGTCTGACTATGTAATGCAGGTGGGGCTCAAACTCAAGGAGATTCTCCTGCCTCAGCCTCCCAAGTGCTGTCATTATAGGTATGTGCTGCCACATCTGACACTTTATAGTTTTCTGGGGTTTTTTTTGTCGTTGTCTGTTTGTTTTTGTCTTTGTGTTTTTGTTTTTGCATTTTAGGGAAGGGTTTACAGGGTGTTCAGGGTCTCAATACAAAGACAGGACTCCTCTCTTCTGTAGTGATCCTCCTGTTTACAGCCTCCCAAAAGCTGGGATTACAGGTATGCACTGCTAACCCCAGTCTAAATGCCCCTTAAGCACCCCCTCCAAGGAGTGGGGCCAACACCACACACAGAGGCTGAAATCCCAGCCTCTGCGCTCTGCACTTTAGTCCATTGAGCTATCTGGCCGGCCTACTAATTCTCAATTTATTCAGAAAATTGAAAAAAGAATATATTCAAATTCAATCAGCAGTCAGTTCCCCCTCTGCTAGTACATATAATGAAATCAATTTCAACTATGAGCTGGGTATGGTGGTACACACCTGTGATCCCAGCACTCAGAAGGCTGAGGCAGGATGATCCCGGAAAGGCTGAGGCCAGCTAGTGCTGCACAATCAGTTTAAGGCCAGTCTGAACTGCATAGTGAGATGCCATTTAAAAAAACAGGGGCTGGTCAAATAGTTCAATGGGCAAAAGCCTCCACTTAAGCAGAGCACAGTGGCCTGGGTTCCATCCCAGGCTTGCCATGCTGGCCCTGCCCTACCCCCGTCCCACCCCCGGGGAACTGAGATGGCATTGAGACTGGGAGTGGTGGCTCGTACCTGTATATATATTTAAAGGGCTGGGGAAGGGCCAGCCAAATAGCTCAGCAGATGAGAGTGCCCGCAAGCACATGCAGGGGCCAGGCCAGGGGTTCTATCCCTGGCCTGCCATGCTGGCAACACCCCTGGGGCAGGCTGAGATGGCAATTGAGACTGGGCATGGTGGTGCACACATATAATCCTAGCTCTTGGGAAGCTGTAAACAGATGGATCACTACAGTCCAATCTAATAGTGAGACCCTGCACACCCTGTAGACCTTTCCCTAAAAATAAAAAAATAATAATAAAAGGGATGGGGAGATAACTCAATAGAATAAGCACCTGACTGGCAAGCACAGGACCATGAGTTCAATCTCCAGTACTGACAAAAAAAAATTAAATTTTAAAATTCCAAAAATAGGGGCAAGGGAGATGACTCAAAGGAATAAGCACTTGCCTGGCAAATGAAAGGGCCTCAGTTCAATCCCCAGTTCTGCAAAAAAAAAAAAAAAAAAAAAAAAAAAAAAAAAAATTCCAAATATAAAATAAAAATCTCAACTATGCCACTGAAGACTCAAATAAGTAAATGCCAAATGGGAAACAGTCTTAGTCCCATTTAGGCCAGCGACTTTCAGCCTCAGATGCACATTAACATGACAGCTTTTTATAAAATACTGATGTCCAAGCACCACACCTCAGAGAGTCTATTTCAATTTGGGATCAAAACTTCCATTGTTGGGGCTGGGGAGATGGCTCAGTAGAGTAAGCACTTCCCTGGCAAGCACAAGGGCCTGAGTTCAATCCCCGGTTCAGCAAAAAAAAAAAAAAAGCTTCCATTGTTGATCAGTTTGTTTGTATATTATTATTTTGTTGTTGTTGTTGTTGCTATAGTTTTGGTTTTTTGCAGAACCAGGGATTGAACTCAGGCCCTGTGCTTGCCAGGGAAGCACTTATTCCACTGAGCCATCTCCCCGGCACCTCAGTGTCATTTTATATAGTTCAAGCTGGCCTTGAACTCACTATGTAGCCCAGGCTGCCCTCACACTCCTCATGATCTTCCTGCCTCAGCCTCCTGAGTGCTGGAATTACCCATATGTGCTCCCCCACCTGGCCCAAAGCATTTTTAAAACCTCTCTCACATTAATTTAGCCAAGACTGGGAACAATTGAGTCCAATCTCCCTATTTTACTAACAAGAAAGGCAATTGGGGCCGGGAAGATAGAATAAGTGCTTGTCTGGCAAGTGTAAGATCCTGAGTTCAATCCCCAGTACTGCAAAAATAAATAAATAAATTATAAAAATAATAAAAAAATAATAATAATAAGGGGCCGGAAAAATGGCTCAGTGGAATAAGCACTTGCCTGGCAAGAAAGAGCAGGGGCCTGAATTCAATCCCCAATTCCGCCAAAAAGAAAAAGAAAGATAAAACCCACAATGGGTGGGCAAATTGCCCAAAATTACTTAGCATGTTAGTGCAAGATGCACTTTCAGCAGGATATGGTGGTGCATGCCTCTAATCCTAGCACTCAGCAAGCCAAGGCAGGAATAGTCGGCGAGTTTGAGGCCAGCGTAGGCTACATAATGGCATAGCAAATACAAGGCCATCCTGAACTACTTAGCAGACCTTGCCTCAAACTCTTTCCACCCCCAAAATAAAGGTGCACCCAAAACTGAACATATTGGGACATGCCTGTAATTTCAGTTACTTAGGAAGCTGAAGTGGGAGAATCATGCATTTAAAGACAGCCTGATTAACAAAACAAGCCCTCCTTTAAAAAAAAAAAAATTAAAAGCACCAACAGATTTTGTAGGAATAGCAATAGGTTGATGATGTCTATAATTTTTTTCAGGAAGCATTCTTCAGCATTCTTCTTTAGTTCAAGGAAGCACTATATTATTTATCCTTTACTTTGGCAGAAGCACTTAATGCTTCTGTTAAGACTAATTGGAGCCAGGCGTGGTGGCGCATGCCTGTAATCTCAGCACTGGGAGGCTGAGGCAGGAGGATTGTTGTGAGTTCGAGACCAGCCTGAGCTACAAAGTGAGCTTAAGGCCAGCCTGAACTGCATAGTGAGACCCTGTCTCAAAAAAGACAAAAAAAAAAGACTAATTGGGTTGGCCTTCCCTGATCACAAAAGATCAGAGATGAAATTGTACATTTATCTCAGGCAGCTCACCAAATAAGCATGTAGCAGAAAATGCTCCCCCCTCCCCCTAGCCAACTATACTTGTTTGTTAGTTGCCCAGGTAATAGTTCCCATTTCAGATCTGGTTGCTCCTGTCTCTTAGAAAGGGCTGGCCAGTGTGCATAGCTGGTTACTACGATGCACATCGTATAAGCCAATCCCCAATGGTCAAGCCATTCTGCCTCTTTTTCCCGCTTGCTTATCTCATAGAAGCCCCAGACCACCAGAGATCAAGACCTGATCCCCCCCCCCCCCGGAACCGAGGATTGAATTCAAGCCCTTCCACTTGCCAGGCAAGCACTTATTCTACTCAGCTATCTTCCCCGGCCCCTATGGCCTGATATTTTTGGAGTGATCTCTAATCATTGCCTGTCGAAGTAAATAATAAATCTGCCTCCAAATCCTGGGTGTCACTGCGGTGCTTCTGCTCGCTGTTGCAAGCAAAGCTCCTTAGAAGGCCCCTTGAGTGCCTAAAATGCTTTTCTACAGTGATCATCCAGAGCTGAGAGATCCAGTGGTGTGGTGAAGAGAGAAAGCTGGAAGAGAGGAAAGCATTCTTTTGTACGGGGCGGGAGCTGGGAATCAACTGCAGACAGACAGCCCTGCCAGGAGGTAAGTCCAGAGAAGGAAAAGAATTTCAATGAGCTCATGGCACCACTGCCAAAAGGGAACTATGACAGACCCTCTGGCAACACCAGCCTTGCCAGGGTCTCAGAGCCACGGAGATGTTAAAAACTGGCTCCTCAACACAAGCACTTAAGAACGCTACTCCAGCACTCAAGTAAAGCGGGCTCGCAATAATCAAAAACGAGCTCACCTTCTGCGCCAACCCCTTACCCCCCAAGACCTGCACACAAACACCTCGCGACTCCAGAAAAGGGCGGCCCCGGCCTCACGTGACGCCGCGGCCACGTGACCCGCCCACGCGAGCGGTGCTTTCTGGTCCCACAGCCGCGGGCGCACCGCGCCCAGCCCTCGGCCCCACGCCACCATGCTGTCCCGCCTGCTCAAAGAACACCAGGCCAAGCAGAATGAGCGCAAGGAGCTGCAGGGTGAGCGGAAGTCGGGTCGGCCTCTTCTCCGGGGCGGCCGCGGCCCTGCTTCAGGGCGGAGCCCCGACCCCGAGTACCTGCCAGATGCAGGGCAGGGCCCGTGCGAATGGGTAGCGCGCGGGGACGAGAGGGCATTGGGGGCGGCTCTTCTGGAAATTCTGTCCCCTTGCCTGGGGGACTTGCCCTCTCTGGTCCCCTCGGCAACGCCCCGCCCCTGGTGCCTATTGGTCCAGCGAGCCGGGCCTGGCGGCGGGAAGGCACGCCTCGGCCCCGCGGGGGAGAGGGCGGCGGGGCAGCCGCGACCCTGCTCTCGGAGCCCAAAGCCGCCGCAGAAGCGGAGCTGGAGCGCTTCTCCTCTCCGCAGGCTGGGAGTCCCAGAGTTGCCCATTCTTTGACAAAAATAGTGAAGAAAGAGTGCCAGAAAGTCAGGAAACCTCTGCACTGCCTCGACTCATTGGCACCCCACCTCCAGCGTTTTCTCCTGCAGAGTACCAATTTCCTAATCTCTAAAGCAAAAGGAGGGGGCCAGGGAGATGGCCCAGTGGAATAAGTGCTTCCCTGGCAAGCACAAGGGCCTGAGTTCAATCCCCAGTTCCACCAAAAAAACAAAAACAAATAAAGCAAAAGGAATTGTTTTTTGTTCCGCAAGGACGTTTCCAGCTCGGGCATTGTGTGTGGATTTAGCGGGTTGTTCTGGGAACTAGCAGAATAATAACGAATAGGTGAGAAAGCATTACACACCCCCTAAGACACCAAGAGTTCACTCCAATACTTTTCCTCCCTCCCACAGAAAAGAGGAGGCGAGAAGCCATCACTGCAGCGACCTGCCTGACAGAAGCTCTGGTGGACCACCTCAATGTGGGGTATGAGCATCTTGACATACCTGTTACCTCCCCCACCCAAGAGAGGCACCAGCAAAGTGTCAGAGCTTGGGCACCCCTTTGAAAGGTTGAGACAGCCACTTATTCCTCTCTTCAGTGTCTGCCTCCCAGCCGAATTTTATGGAGAAAGGCTTGAGTCAGCTCTGATCACTAGGGCTAGGTGAGAAGGAGCAGCTGCAGTAGTTAGAGAAGCAGCCAGATTCCCCCTCCCCACATGCAGTTCCTGGCACTTACAACTTGATGCCATCTGCCCACCTCCCTTTACCATCCCAAGTCCAGCTGTCACTTGTCCAGGAGGGAGAACACCCTCCTTCACAGTTTACCACAGTCCTCTTCCCACCCTCCAAGCCAGAAGAACAGCTGGCAGGAAAGAGATGGCACAGTTGGTGAGGGTGAGAGTAGAACCCGTGCCAGGAGCTGTAGCAGAGCCATGCTTTCTCTATGCTTCTTTCTGGGCCTCCAGAGACCACCCCCTTCTCCAGCCCTAAAGCAGAATCCCAATAATAGCCAAAGATTTGGGAAGAAACATAGTTGTCCCTTGACTCATGTGACTCAAGAGTGCAGAGATGATGACTTGGTCAGCTGTTGAAGAAAAGAGGCAGGATGGTGCCTTCCACTTAGTGCAAGCAGAACAGCCTGCTTGTGCATCCAGAGACTGAGTCATCCCAAGGGAGTCATACAGGGTCTGCGTCAGCTTCATTACTCATCTAGATGGGAGAAAAAAAGGCTGTGGTTCAGGACTGGGGGGCCCTACCCATATAGATACCCCCTGGACTCTGCTGTGCCACCATTTGTGAGATTGGCCCAGGCTTCCTCTTCCTTCACCAGAGGCTACCCCACTTTCAGGCTAGAGGGCAGCTGAGGCAGTGCCAGATTAGAAAGGGTTTTGTGTTGCTGCCCACAGCTCCTTTTATTCCCCAGGAAGGAAAACAAAGGCTTGGTCTATCTTGGCCCTGGTCAGGTGTCCTGCCCACTCTCTTGACCCCTTCCCAGCCCCTTGCCTCCTTCAGCCCCCACACATTCCAGTGGGTGGGGCCACCGGATATGGATTCTTGGGGCTGACCTAGAGCTTTGGGATGGAGAGTGAAAGATTCATGGGCCAATAAGGCAGAATAATTATATTGAGAGAAAAAGATGCAGAAAAGCTTGGTGGAGAATTGAGGATACCACCCCTGCGATCAGAATGGTAAAAGCAGCTAGCACTTGAGGAGAAAAAGCAGAAGGGACGGAATGTGTGTGTTTGCCCAGCCATGCTGGCAGGGGAAAAGACAAGAGCTGGGAGACAGCCAGGCAGAAACCCCTGGGACAGCCCCTCTTGACCCAGGGTTTCTGGGGAAGGGGTTTGCTCTCCTGTCCCACCCCCAGTTCAAGGAGGGCCTCATTTCCCTTCCCAACTTCTTACACAGATCCCTTTGCTTGCAATCACTGCCAGATGTGTCCTTGTTACAGGATTTTCCCAACTGCCACACCTCCTTTTCCCTTCCAGTTTCTTCTCAGAGATACATGCCCCCAGATTAAACTCCCCTCCCCCACAACTCTCCTGGGGGGTATAAGAGAGGGTGTATTTCTTTCAGATTCCAACTTGGCTCTCCTGGGAATCCTGGGAGTAGAAGGAGTTGGCCTCATTTGCATGTATACTAGTAGTTATTTGCATCACTTCCTAGAAGGGCCAGAATCACAGTGTTTTACCCAGCCCTGAATCCCTGTTGGCTTCCCTCTACTACTAGGAAATACAGACCTAGGGACCAGGCCCCCCACCCATTGCATGAGCTGACTTCCTCCCTCCTCCATCTTTAGAGTAGCCCAGGCCTACATGAACCAGAGAAAGTTGGACCATGAGGTGAAGACCCTGCAGGTCCAGGCTGCCCAATTTGCTAAGCAGACAGGCCAGTGGATCGGGATGGTGGAGAACTTCAACCAGGCACTCAAGGTGGGCCACCCACATCACTGCTGTCATTTGAGCTCCTATGGACTCTCTCAGGCTTTGGTTTAAAAAGAAGGGGTAATGGGGCTGGGGAGATGGCTGGGTGGAATAAGTGCTTCCCTGGCAAGCTCAAGGGCCTAAGTTCAATCCCTGGTTCTGCAAAAACAAAAAAAAGAAGGGGTAATGGTCCCAAATATCCTCCTCTGGCCCTAGCATCAGAGAAACCAAAGAAAAGCTGGGTTTGGGGCATAGCTCAGTGGTGGAGCATATGTTTGCATGTACGGAGCGCTGGGGTTAGTCCCCACCACCACTACAACAAAAAAGTGGGGCTGCTTGAACTCAGGAGTTGATTGAGACCAGCTTAGGCAACATATCAAGAACCCCCTCCATCTCAAAAAAGTAAACAAAAAGAAATATTAAAAGTCAGTAGAACCAAAAGAGGTCCTTTCAGGGCTGGCCAGATAACTCAGTGGAGTTAGGTGCAGGGACCAGGACTTGATCCCCAGCATGCCCTGCCAGTCCCGCCCCCAGGGCACATTGAGCTGGTGTCTAAGACTGGGCGTGGTGGCATGCGCCTGTAATACCAGTGCTTGGGAGGCTAAAAACAAGAGGATCACTGTGAGTCTGATCTGTGTAGTGAGACCTTGTAGGCCCTGTACTAAATATATAAAAAAAAAAAAAAGGTCCTGTCCAGGAGATAGAAGGAAAGTGTTCCCCAGATTGGGAGTCACACTCTGCCCATCCTGATTCCTGGTCTCCAACCCCTCTCACCCTTCCCAGGAAATTGGGGATGTGGAGAACTGGGCTCGGAGCATCGAGCTGGACATGCGCACCATTGCCACCGCCCTGGAGTACGTCTACAAAGGACAGCTGCAGTCTGCCTCCTCCTAGCCCTCCTCCCCCACCTTTCCTTGCCATAGGGGCAAGAGGGACACTGATGGGTCATGAATAAAACACAGTGTCCATTTCTGTGTGATGTTTCAAAAAGCCACTAGCTTCAATGTGATGGTAAGAACAGACGGTCCAGAATTGTTTCCCCCAACTTCTACTATGCCAGCTTACTCTTCTTCTCAACCCTGGTGCAGTTCCTGCTGGCTAAACAGAGGGTTAAGTTACCCACACATCCTCAGTGAAGGTTCTAGTGGCCCCCATGCCAGATTCCCCAGTTCTGGACTTCAGTTTCATACAGAGGAAAAATAGACATGTTCCAGTGCT
>PVKA01026631.1:0-31459 GCA_004027165.1 Ctenomys sociabilis
TCAAGCACCTAAGGTAGTTGAATGTCAATGGAGTGCCCACTTTTGACAGGTGTAGACAAAGGAAGGGTTGTAGAAAGAAAAAATCAGGATGTGTGTGTATAGACAGTACAGTTGGGATAGATAACGCTGTGCTTCTACATAATTCTATGAGAGGCAAGATCTGCACTAATGGTGGTTGGACAGGATATTATGTTGGCTTCTAGTACTATGGTCATCCACTAGGTAAATAATTATTGAATCTTTGATATAATTCAGCTATAAAAAACCTGTAAATATAATATCATGTATGCACCTTGTACAATACCAAAACGTTATGAAAACAGTTTGCAATGTATTAATTCATCGACTCTGTATGGTTAAGGTGTTTTGAAACTGTCTGATTGACACTTGTATTTCAATAAAATAAAAATAAATGGGAAAAAAGAGAGTTAAGAGACAAAAAAAAAACAAAAAAAACCCAAAAGGAGTGGCAGGCCAGATTTGCAGGCCATTGTTGTTGACTCCTCATAATAAACTTCATCAGTAAAGAGAAAAAAAAAATCTAACCATGCAGGGCTGGGAATATAGCTTAGTGGCACAAGTGCCTGCCTGGCAAGTACAAGGTCCTGAGTTTGATTCCTGGTACAAAAACAAAACAAAAATTTAAACATGCAGAGCATTATTTAGATCATGTTTCTTATTTACTTCCTTCTATTCTATCCATGGTAAGAAATCTAACATAGGTTATCAAAGAATCAGGTAAGATTTTTCTCAGTAAAATTTCAGAGCCAATCTTTTAAAGTGAGACAGAAGAAGGTAAAATAAATTTGTCTTCTTTTCTCAACCTACTCCCCCAACTTTTGACCTCAGAGAGGTGAAAGAAAACCTGTGGGTTAAAGAGAACTTAACTAATCCCATTTTTTCATTTTTTTAAAGACAAAAGACAAAACACACTGAATTTAGCAATGTGTAATAGAAGGGTCACACTTGGAATGCCTGTCACTCTGGTCTTCTAAATACATACTCCTTGTCATGACATACCAAGTATTACTATACTGTCTTTCAAATAATTTCTTTTTAAAAACAAAACAGAACATAAAACAAAATTCCAAAACAGTATGGTGGGGAGGGATATACCTATCTTTTCAATGAACTAAGAGAAATGAGTAGTGTAACTTCTTTAGCTATCACATATGTATTTTTTTCTTCTGCTTTTCCCTTAATTTTTTTCTCCATTCTCCCAACCTAGTTTCTCTTTCTTTTTGAAGATTCTTCCCATTTTTCAGCATCTGCCATCCATTTTGGATCTTATTTACTCTTTCAGTTTCTCTCATTAGAGAAACAATATGATATGTACACATTTGTGTCATCCATTTGCCTAAAAGGCCTCTTTCTTGATGGCTGAGTAGTGCTCCACTGTATAAAAAGAGCACATCTTTCTTATCCATTCATCAGTTGATGGGCATTTGGGTTGCTTCTAAGATCTAGCTATTACAAACTGTGTTGTTACAACATGGGGCCACATACATCACTGTAGCACAATATTTTTAATGCTTTTGGGAAGATACCAAGAAAGGGAATAGCTGGGTCAAATAGGGCCCCCAATCTCAATTTTGTGAGGAATCTCCACACTGATTTTCCTAATAGTTGCACCAGTCTGTGCTCCCACCAACAGTGGAAAGGAAAGGGCTCCTTTCCCCCACATCCCCTCCGGTATTTGTTATTAGTTGATTTCTTGATAATAACCATTCTTTCCAGGGTGAGTTGGAGCCTCAGTACTAACTACTCATTGGTCTCCAGACAACCAACCAACCAATCATTCATCTGCCATTGGCTTACATCTCAGGCCAGTAGCTCCCTCTGGGGCCATCTGCTTGATATTCCCAGTGGTATGGAACTTACACTAGCCACGTATCCAGTGTATTGCGGACAAGATAACATAGTTACTTTACCAGAAAGTAACACTCAAACGGTTTTGATGAATTGACATTCTCTTATTTTCCTTTGCTATGAAGTTTATCTCATGACAGGACGATAGGACATTTAAAGCAACAGGTAGTATCACTGCCAAGGGTCAATGAAATGATCCTTAGACCACAGCCAGTGGTTTTTCTTAGCTAGCAGAATATCTTTAAAATAATAAGAATTACTTAACAAATTTTAAAGTTAGACTATTTCACATAAAATTTGAATGTGACAAAAGTGGTTAATTACCCGTTTTCATGATTTTTACCCCTTAGATTTCAGAGCAATTTTTGCTGATTACTGTTTCCCATGGTGAAGACAAAAAATGCTTCCTGATTAAAGGATTTGTTGCACTTAGAATTAGTAGATTTTTTTCCTACTAAATTATTTAAATTTAATGCTTTTTTAAAATGAAAAGCAGTAATGACTTTATTCCACTCACCCATGCATCCATAGATAGGCTGATGTCTAGAATTGTGTTGGACAATTGAAAAATGATGACTAACTTTGAATGGTGAGATTTTAGAAAACATTTAACTTTCTTTTTAATATTTTTCTGAGTTGCCTGAATTTTAATATTCAGTATGTGTCATTTTTACATAATAGTCTTTGCTATTGTATGTCTGTCTTATCATTTGACTGAAATTTTAATGGATGTAATAAAATGAAAACTAAATTAGTGAATTCAGTTTTTAGATTATAAAGAAGTTTTAAAATGTGTGTTGGACAGCCTCTTCTCTAGATATTAACTCCTTTGTATTAATTAATTATTTATTTTTGGTACCAGTGATTGAATTTGGGGCTTGTGCTTGCCAAACAGGAGAATATGCTACTGAGCTATCCCTTCATCCCCAAATTTATTTTAGTAATTTAAAAGGAATTTAATTTCTTTCCTTGGAAGACAGGAAAGAAATTCTCCAAGATTCAACAACAGCATGTACCTGTAAACCAAATTATTATTGTAACACTGACAGCAGTCTAGCTTGTGGGCCTTTGTTGATTTTTTTTTTTTTTTGGTTGAGTCAGGTTGCCCTAAGAGTGGGTCTGGTAATGCAGGTGGAGTGTGGGGATGAACTGAGGCGTCCTACACATGACTGAATTTGCATGATCAGGAGCTTAAACAACTGAGCTAACCAGCAGACCTCTTATTGATCTTGACAAACAAGAGACGTGAGCTTCATGGACCACACTGGAGCAGAGATGAGGTCTTGGGTACACAGAAGGTTAAGGGAATGTGAACTGACATTCTGGCATCCCTCGCAGGGTGAAACTTTCAGTGAAAAAGAAGATGCCCAGGACCCCCTTGCAGCTCAGCCTGGAGACTGTTTCTGGTAGAGAAAGTTCTCTGCTGAGGACTGAAAAATGACAAAGATAAAACCTATCAAAACTTGCAGCCAAAGCAGCACTTGGAAAAAGCCAGCCCCAAATACTTCTATTAGAAAAGAAAGCTAAAAATTAATGAGCCAAGCATTTGTGTCTGTTCCCTATAAAACACATTCTGAGGCAAGGATTTAGTGCTGATGCTTTATTTTAGAGGTCCAGTCCAGGGATAAAAAGAAGTAGAGACGAGGGACATAAGATAAAGAAGCCTGAGAAACAATGAAAAACATCAGTGTTCTTGTTCTTTCTTTATAACAAGCAATGATGCTGTTATGGTTTGTGTCTAGCTGTGTCTATTACTGCTGCTACCACTCCCTTTTTCTCTCTCGCTCTTTGCTGCTGCTGTGAATGGCTTTCTGTGCCACTCTGTTCTGTTTTTTTTTCTTCTTTTATTTTATTGAAGAACAAATAGCAATGAGACAGTTTCAAATCAAATTAGTTGGACAGATTCAATAATTAATGCATTGCATATTGTTTTCATAGTGGTTTTTTGTTGTACAAGGTGCATACATGATATTTTATTTACAAACACTATTAGATCAGATGCCTCTAATCAATGAATTAAGAGAATGTAGCTGTATATTTATCTCTTTTTTAAAGCTGAATTATAGTACAGTTTCAATAATTAATGCTTTTTACATTGTTATTTTCCTAGTGGTTATCCATAGTACAAGAAGCAGACAGGATATCCCATCAAAATTACAGCCGACTTCTCTACACAAACCATGAAGGCAAGAAGAGCATGGACCAGAGTACTTCAAGTCCTCTATGAAAACAAATTCCAGCACAGACTACTATACCCTGCAAAACTCTCTTTCAAGTTTGATGGAGAAGTGAAATACTTCCATGATAAAGAACAACTAAAGAATTTCATGATCACAAAGCCATCTCTACACAGGCTATTGAAAGATTTTCTAGGGAGAGACCACAATGACCAGAACTCCACGAATGAGAACAGAAGGAACCCACTAAATAGGGCAAACAATTAAACACAGAAGAAAAAGGAGTAAACAACAGCAGGTAAATAAAATGACAGTCAAAGTCAACACATTTCAATTATAACCATCAATGTAAATGGACTCAATTCTCCAATTAAGAGAACTAGACTAGCATAGTGGATTAGGAAACAAAATCCAACAATATGCTGTACACAAGAAATACACTTAACGCAAAAAGACATTCATATGCTTAAAGCCAAAGGATGGAAAACAATACTACATGCCCCAGCAACTCAGAAAAAATCAGGGGTAGCAGTTCTGTTCTCAGACAGTCTCAACATCAAACCAAGAATGATCAAATGAAACAAAGAAGGCCACTATATATTGGGTAGGGGAAAAATTCAAGAGCAAGAGGTACCACTCATAAATATCTATGCACCAAACACAGGAGCACCCAACTATGTAAGACAAATTTTAATGGACAAGAAACATCTACTATCCAGGTACCACTCTGTTTGGAACCAACTGAGAATGAACTGAACGCCTCCACTGACTGTGAGCTAAATAAACCTTTCCTTCTTTCATTTTGTGTGTTGGGTATTTGTCCCAGCAATAAGAGAAGAGTAACTGATACATGTACCCTGTGTGGTTATTTCTAGGTGCACCTGGGTAAAGAGCCACTCTATGTGTTTACAGAAAGGCTGCACAGAATCAATGCCTCAAGACAGAGTCCAGAAAAAGCACACCTCTTTGAATAATAAGCATGAGGGCTTGGGGTTGGGCAGCATGAGGAAAGCAGACCCTGCAGGGATAACACATTCCCCTGGGATGTTTCCTATGGAAGGAGAGCCTAAGACTGATGTGGGGCGGGCCACTCGTCCTGTACACTTTTGAAGAAAACCATGGAAGGAACCATGGAAAATCAATGAAGGACATGGTGAGCAAATATCTTTTATGAGGGGAAGTATACACTTTCTGGGTAAAGAACTAAAGGCTGGGGATGAGACAAGATGGTAAGACTCCTCTTCTGTGACCCAAGGATACAGTGTCTGCCGAGGAGAGGCATATTCAGAACAACAAGGATACACATTACTTGGCTCCATGAAGGCTTAACAAATGTGGAGTAACATCACCGTGGTGGCCTGAGTCTGCTTTGTGCTGATATGACAGTATACCCAACAATGAGGGATTTTTAAAGAATTAAGATTGAGAAATCTAAGCTTAAGGGGTCCACATCTTGCAAAGTTCCTAGCTGTGCATAATCCCATAAAAGCACAGAAGTCAGATGGCAAGAAAATGCAAGAGTAAAGGATCTCTGAGCCCCAGTGCATTTATAGTGCCATCAACGCACTCATGAGGGTGGACTTGCATGACCTAAACACCTTCCACTAGGCTTTATTGCAAAGGTGGAGGGGGATTGAATCAACTTTTTAAGTATCAAGACATTATCAAACCTTTGTAAAATAAGTTGGTGCACAATTTATAAAACAACCTGTTAAAACCAAAGCTTTAATAATACCTTATTAAAGTATGCACAAAGCAAATATTAAACTATTTGTAACAGTGCAATAATAGGAAACAACCCCCTGTCAGTAGGGCAGTAACTCATGCTATATTCCTGCCATGGCGCAGATGTGGAACAACAGGAAGCCTTGTTGCTGCCGGAAATGCAAAATGGCACTGCCACTTTGGAAGGCAGATTGATGACTTCTTACACAAGCAACATATTCTTTCTGTACCATCCAGTATTTATGTTCCTTGTTATTTATTCAAAGGAGTTGAAAACCCATGTTCACATGAAACCCAGTACACAGATGTTTAAGCAGTTTTACTCATAATTTGCCATAATCTGGAAGCAAACAAGATGTCCTTCAGTAGGTGAAAGGCTATACTGCAGAATAAATTGCTGTACATTCAGACAATAGAATGCTACTCAGTGCTGGGAAGACTTGAGTAAATAAACAGAAGATTCTTAAAACACATTTGAGAAATTCAGAGATTCTCACAAAAGATCACTCCAAAACAGAGATATTTTATAATTAAGTTACCAAATTTTGATAGCAGAAAGGAAGAAGAGTTCATTACATACAGGGGAAATGCCATGAGGCTATTGGAAAATTTCTCTGCAGAAAACTTGCAGATCAGGAGAGGGTGGGATGATAGATTCAAAGTGTTGAAAGAAAAATCTTGTCAGCCAAGATTACTATAACTGGCAATGAGTTTCCCAAAGTGAGAGAGATAGAGGCTTTTCCAAAAAAAGAAAGTTGTGGGAAGTGATAAAACATGAGATTTGCCTTATAAGAAATGCTAAGGAAATTCTTCAGGTTGAAATGAAGGCATAATCAGAAAGAAGCAGGAAGCATATGAAAGTATAAAAGTATCCTAATAAAAGTGGGCACAGTATATGATCAAATTCAGAATATGGTACATTTATATTCTAATGGTGTTGTATAAACCACTTTTACTCTACTATAGAAGCTCAAGACAAAATTTTTAAAATAATGACAGCCACAATAATTTGTTAGAAGACATAAAATAACAACAGTAGCATAAAACGAGTGTAGAGGGAATATAAAGGTAGAATTTTTGTGTACAAGCCGTGGTATACTTACACAAGACTCATGGCAACCTCAAAATAAGAACCTCTAATGCACAAATCGAGAAAAAGGAACCAAATGATACCACCACGAAGTATCGTCAAGACAATAAGAGAGGAACAATGGAACAAAGGAGCTGTACAAGTCATGAAACAGTTCCCCAAATGGTAACATTCAGTCCTTATCCATTAAGAAGTTTTTTAATAAAATAACAATGGTAACATAATGTTTTCTACCAGACACTCACTGTAGATTTAAGGACACACATAGATGAAAATGACGTGATGGAAAAGGTATCCCACATAAGTGGTAACCAAGAGAACAAATGCTTATACAGAACAAATAGATCCCCTTTGGTGATTCATCCCCAGTAATTATCAGCACTTTATTCCTTTTTTATTACTGAGTTGAAATATATCACAGTTTGCCCAAATGCCTCCCCACTGAAAAATAAGCAGAGTCATGTAGTTCTGCATCTATTTCCAGTCTTCAGAGAGTCTTCATGTCTATATGTTGACTTTTGTTAAATGACTTTTTGTATCACTTGATGTGATCATATGAGGTTTTTCTTTTTTTATCGTGATCTGGTTTAAGTCTATCAGAAATATAGCTGCTATAAGTATTCTTGTACAGGCTTTTATGTGATCATATGTTTTTAGTTCCCTGGAAAATATTCCCAGAAATGTAATCCTTGTGTCGTACAATAGCTACATGTATAGATTTTAAAGAAATTGCCAATGTTTTAAAAAGTACCTCTGTCATTTTCTGCTGCCAACCGCAGAGCACGAATGATTCAGACTGTTTGCATTCTTGCGAGCATACAGATTGTCATTATTTTTTATTTTAACCTTCTGATAGTTGTGTAGTGATAATTAATGTGGTTTTAATTTGTATTTTCCTAGTGGTAATGACACTGAACATCTTGTGTGCTTGTTTGCCATCTGCTTGTCCTTTTTAGTAAAATGTCTGTTCATGTCTTCCGTTCATGTTCTAATTGGATTGTGTGAATTTCTAAATGTTGAGTTTTATGTACATTCTAGATGCCAGCTCCTCATTTGATATGTGGGATGCAGATGTTTTCTCCAAGTGAATAGCTTATTTTTCTTCCTCATAACAGGGTGTTTTTAACAGCTAATATTTTTTTCACTTTGGTAAAGTGCAATGGGTTCATTTTTTCATTTTGCGGATAGTAGTTTGCTGTCAATTCTTCTAAAGACTTAGCTACTTTAAGACATAAGTGTCTGATAATATACTTCGAATTTCAGTTTGTAATCTGTTGTTACTTTATGGATAAGGCATGATATTATACGAAGCTTTGATTTTTGCTTTTGGATGTTTGATTGGTCTTGTATCATTATTGACAAGACCTTCTTTGCTACATGGAATGGTTTTTTCACGTTGTCACAAGTCAGTGGGTCCGTTTGTGTGGGTTTACTTCTCACTTCTCTACCCTGTGACATCTGGCTGTGCACGCATCCTTATGCCAAGTCACAAGTTTTTGTTTTTTCACACAACTCTTGATTGCTATCTCTATATAATCAATCTTGAAATTAGGCTTGACCCTTCAAGCAGCTTCTCTAAAAGTTTCAAGCTACTCTACTTCCTTCATTCTTTCATATAAATTTTTAAATCTATATGAAATTACTTAACACTAAATAAGAAAATGCTGGATTTTGATCAGGATTGTGTTATATCTAGATAATTTTGGGCAAACAGACATCTTCACTATGTAGTGCTTATGAACTGCTGCTTCTCTCCATTCATTAAGATCTTGAGTTGTTTCAACATTTTGCAATGTTTAACATACAAATACCATATATTGTTAAATGTATGCATCTACTTTTATACAACTATAAATAGTAATGAATATTAAACTTTTTTAGTCTGTATGTTCATTGTAGTACATAATATATAATTGATACCTTATTTATTTTATTTTTAGACCTTGCTAAAATCACTTATTCTAGAAACTATATATAGAGTTTTCAATGTAGACCTCACACCATGCACAAAGCAACACTTTTATCTTTTCTTTCTGATTTATTTATCTTTTCTCTCCTTTCTCACTTTACTGAATTGGCTAGAACTCCCAGCAGAAGGTTGAATTCTTGTTAAGCAGGTACATTCAGGGGCTGGGGAGATGGCTCAGTGGAGTAAGAGCTTCCCTGACAAGCACAAAGACCTGAGTTCAATCCCTGGTTCTGCCAAAAAAAAAAAAAAAAAAAAAAAAAAAAAAAAAAAAAAAAAGGAGTGTACATCTTGATTTGCTTCTAATATAGAAAAAGCATTTATTCTCCCACCATTATGTACAATATTACCTGTAGGTTTGTTTTAGATGCTCTATAACATGTTGAGGTAGTTCACCTATTCCCAGTTTTCTGAGAGTATTCATGACTGTGTATTGAGTTTTGTTAAATTATTTTCTCCACCATTAAAATGATGTAACCACATCATTTTTGGTTTTTATCATGTCAGACATGAAGCAAATCTTGCATTTTTGGAATAAATCCTTTGTTAATGATATGCAATTCTTTGAAAATATATGGCTGAATTATTTTTGCTATTATTTTGTTAAGGACTTTCACATTATACTTAAACAGATATTAGATTTTTAAATTTATTTTATTTTTGCAGAACCAGGGATTGAACTCAGGCCTATGCGCTTTCCAGGCAAGCATTTATTCTATTGAACCATCTCTCCGGCCATTTTTTTTTTTTTTAGATTTTGAAAAATGTAACACTTTTTATTTAACATGGAAAACATTTCAGCATTCTAAACTTAAAAAAAAATAACAGAATGTTGCAAATTGTGCTAAAGTACAGAAGCTTCTTGAATCCTCTCTGACTCTTTGCCAATGAAGAGTTCAACAGTTTGGAAACAGTTTAGTACTTAACTAAAAAACAAAACAGTAATGAATCCAAGCACTTCTCATGCCAGCTGACCCTCTCAGTCCCCAGCTAAGATAGGGCAGCAGGAGGCTAGGTCACTTTATACAGAAGCTGACGGGGCGCCTGCCACATCCACAACAACTGTTCTAAGGTCCCTTCTCAGTGGCATCTGTCCCACGGCTTCAGTGCCAAGCAGGGAGCATCGAGGGTTTGTCTGGGTTTCTTTGTTCTTTTTATAAACTAGATATGTACAGTTTCAGGGTTTATAGGCAATGACCGTACAGTTAACATCACCTTACAACTTAAAAAGTGAACGCCAGAGAGATCTCCAAATGCCTTTTCACAGCCACAGCAAAGCGCATAGAATGAGGAGAACACAGGGTGCCATTTCAGTTTAAAAACGTTTGGAAATATGTACAGTTTTGATAAAATTTCATAGCGTTCTGGACCCCCATGGCCATGTTGAGCAATTACTGACAACTTCCGGGGCATTTGAGAGACTACGCGATCACAATCTGGTTGGCATTTAATGTAAGAAATGGTCAGTCTCGGCGCTCCCCTACTCTGAGGGACTCAAGGAGACAAGTTTTCTATTCCTCCTCCTCCTCCTCTTCCTCCTTCGTCTCCTCCTGACCCCCTCCCTTTCTGCCCTCCTACTGCCCCTCCCCCTGCCCCTCCCTCTTCTCCTGCTCCTCTCCCCCTCCCCCTCCCACCACCTTTTTCAGGCAATTTTAGCAGGACCCTTTGCATTATTGAACTTTCCTTTAGACTAATAGCCACGTCCTTCTCATACTTGTCCTTCAGCTTAGCCACCCTGGTGCTGTAGGGCTGCTTTTCACTGTCACTTTTTTTTTTTTTTTTTTTTTTGGCAGAACCAGGGATTGAACTCAGGCCCTTGTGCTTGCCAGGGAAGCGCTTATTCCACTGAGCCATCTCCCCAGCCCTTGTCACTTAAATTATTCCACATCCCACCCTGCTTTTTGGCCACATTACCAATGGAGATACCAGTGGATGTGATCTTGGGGAGGAATTCCCAACACAACAGGAAAGACCTCGACGGCGGTCTTTCGGGCGCGTCGGGCCCTTTTCCTTCTCGCCTCCCCTTGCGGGCCCATGGTCTGTCACCTCTCAGCCGCAGTGAGCTTGCTCTGCAACTTCATCGCGCTTAGACTTCTCTTTCCCAGACACGCCTTCCACCACTCGGAGCGCTTGGCAAATTCCGCAAAGTTGCCAGGGACTTCCGCGTTCTTCTTCTGCTCCTCTCAGGCCTGCACATAGAAGGCGCATGCTGACATCTTGCCCTTTGGTTTCGTGGGGTCCCCTTTAGCCATCCTGACTGTGTTGTTCGCCAGTCACGTCTTGTTTTTAAACTACCGTTAGTTTTAGCACTGTGACGATACTAGCCTCATAACAAATCGAGGGGTATTGTATCCTCCCCTGGTTTCTGGAGGAGACTGCATGGGCTTGTTAATGCTCACTTTGAAATCTTCAGGGAAAACACCTGGAACTGGAGATTTTCTTTTTACTAGAGAAGCACTTCCATAGTTTTGTTTTTGTTTTCTGTGGTACTGTGGATCAAATTGGGACTTCCTACTTGTTAGGCAGTCATTTAGAAGCCCATAGAATTTTTTTTTTTTTTTTTTGGGCAGAACCGGGGATTGAACTCAGGCTCTTATGCTTGCCAGGGAAGCGCTTCTTCCACTGAGCCATCTCCCCTGGCCCTGAGATTTTCTTTTTAAAGGAAATTTTAAAATAATGAATGTGAGTGCCTTAATAGTTCTATGGATAGTTCTGTGAACTGTGAAGATTTCCAAGAAACTAGACCTGGAAATTTCATCTAAGGTGTCACACTGACGTGTAGAGCTCACTCACAGTGGCCTCTTACCTTTCTGCTAGTGGCAGTCTATTGTCATATGCCATTGTATCTCTGGCGTTGGAAAGCAAGGTATCACATCCTTTTTCTTTCTTCAACTTGCTAGATACTTGTCAATTTTATTGACCTTTTCTAAGAAGTAGACTTCATGGTCATTGATTTTCTCTCTTTAATTTCAATGATTTTTTTTTCTTATTTTTAAATTTTCTTCCTTCTTGACTTGGGTTTATTTTGCTCCTCTTTTTCTGGTTTCTTGAAGTGTGAGCTTGGGTCATATATTTGAGACTCCTCCTTTTTGAAAATGTGAGAATATAGTATGAAAAATTTCTGTTGCAGCACTTCTAGGATATTTTATTGTCATTCAGTTAAATGTATTTTCATCTCTACTAAGATTTCTTCTTTAGTCTAAGGTTTATTCAGTTTGGTTTATTTTGCTGTTGGGAAAGATAAAAATGTATTGCAAATCTTTAGTGTTTGGACAGGATATCCTGTCTGCTTCTTGTACTATGGAGAACCACTAGGAAGATAACAATGTAAAAAGCATTAATTATTGAAACTGTACTATAATTCAGCTTTAAAAAATAGGTATCCAGCTACATTCTCTTAATTCATTGATTAGAGGCATCTGCTCTAATAGTGTTTATAAATAGAATATCATGGCTGGGTGTGGTGGCACATGCCTGTAATCCCAGCACTTGGGAGGCTGAGGCAGGAGGATTGTTGTGAGTTCGAGACCAGCCTGAGCTACAAAGTGAGCCTAAGGCCAGCCTGAACTGCATAGTGAGACCCTGTCTCAAAAAGAGCAAAAAAAAAAAAAAAAAAAAAAGAATATCATGTATGTACCTTGAACAACAAAAAACACTATGAAAACAATATGCAATGCATTAATTATTAAATCTGTTCTACTAATTTGATTTGAAAAAAATAACAGTAATGACAATAATAAAAGAAGCATCAAGTAATGATGAATTTGTTTATATCTTTAAGGATGGAGATAGTTTTGCAAGTGTGTGCATAAGCCTAACGCACCACGCCCCATGTATGAATATGGACAACTTCTCGTGTGTCAACTATGCACCAATGAAATGATTTAAAAATAAAAAAATGTATTGGTTAGTTTCATTTTTTTGTTAGTTTTTTTTGTTATGATTTCTTGTTTGAGTGTATTTTGGTCAAAGATCACATATGTGATTTGAATTCTATTACATTTGCCAATGATTTTTATAGTTCAAAGTAAGATTCATTTTAACATATATTCTATTAGAACTTGACAAGAGTGCATATTCTTTTTAATTTTAAAGAAAAAAATAACAATAAAATGGGATTCCTAAATAGGTTAGCAGGAGAGTTACAATAATTTATACATTGGATATTGTTCTCTTTGTTGAGCTATTTAGAGTACAAGATAATAGACATTGTATCTTGTCCAAACAACAGTAGCACAAACCTATGTGTTGCGATACTGTTGGGCAAAATATTCTGCAAATGTCAACTAGATCTTGTGTTGATAGTGTTGTGAAGTTCCATATGCTGTTGGTATTTTGTGTTTTCTTTTGTAGTACTTGAGTGTCTCTCTCTGTCTCTGTCTGTCTATCTATCTATCTATCTATCTATCTATCTATCTATCTATCTATCTATCTATCTATCTATCTATCTATCTATCTATCTATTGTCGGCAGTCCATGTATGCCAGCAATAAATATTTTCCAGTTTGAGCGAAGTATAGAAACTTTTCAGTTCTTTATGTCCATTTACCCTCCTACGCTTATATTTTTGTTTTAAATACAGCCTCCCTAAGCACTGAGAATTACATCAGACAATGCTATAGCTTTTGCTTCATAAGGTCAAATATTGAAAACGAGAGGAAATGTCCATTGTATTTGTTTATAACTTTGCTTACACTGTTATTTCTTCCTTTCTGATGTTCTGGGGTTCCTCCTGTTACCATTTTATCCCTGCCATTGAGACCTTCTTTTAACCATTAGTGTAGGGTTTTGACTTTGCTATCACTCAAGGACATTTTCATTCAAGGAATTCTGGTTGCTAGTTGAAATCTAGATTCCCAGGTAGCCTTTTGTTAACATGGGTGGGTCTGAAACTTTTTCTTTTCTTTAGTATTTCAAATATAAACTTAATTTTTTTTTTCCGTACTGGGCATTGAACTCAGGACCTCGTGCTTGTGAGGTAGGCATTTATCCTCTTGAGCTACTTCCCTTGCTAAATATTTTTTAAATATAAAGTTTTATTTATTTATTTGTATTCTTCAGTATTTCATTGCAGACAAGAAGTTATTGTCTACATAGGTTCTGTTTTGTTTGGCTTGCTCCTGTCTAAGTCCTCTGGCTATAGAGAGCTGGTTTTACTTGGAAGGATTGTTGTTTACACCATGTTGTTAGTCTCATTAGTTCCAATTATGTGGAAAAAAAATGCTAGAGAACTTGTCTCTGGGCCATTCCTCAAATCTCAGGTGTAAAGCCCTCCTTCTTACTTTGCTTAACCATTCTGAATATTCTGATAGTTAGTGTTCATATAATGCTCAGAAATTTTATGAATGTTAGTGGAAGAACAAGTCAATATATGTCTGGTGCATTTTCCCAGGATTAGAATTTGCTCACCACATTTTTAAAGCAACTTTGGCTGGTATTTTCTTCATGACGAGTACAGTGGGATATGATGGTTTAGGAAGGAGATTTTGAGCCGAATAGAAAATCATTCATAGCTTATAGCTGTGTGACCTTGACTCTAAGACTCAGTTTCTTCATCTGGAGAGCTGTACTTGCTTCAGAGCATGCTTGCTGGGTTGTGTGAGGGATGATGGAGATTACACACTCACACATTTAGTGTGACATTTGTTTACTGAGAACCAGAAATATGGCAAGCATGACTGAGGGAGAAAAACTGTTCACTTACTTAATTGTAAGTAACTTTCATGTAAATGGCACACATGGCTATTGGCTATTACATTGGACAGCACAGATTTATATTGTTAGAAAACAAAGATTACCATAATCCTCACTGGGCTGCTGGAAGTTAAACAGTTTGGAAACCTGCTTTGAAAACTGTCCCCCCAAAGCCTCACACAGCCTAGGATTTGTGATCAATTCATGCTCCAAAGCTGGGACTATGAGTGTGAGTGCTACACCCACCTAGGGGTGGACAACCTGAATGCAGTATGAGGAGGGACTTGCTCTCTGTTGCTGCTCTCCCTTTTTGCTCTTGCTGTTCTGCTATTTTCCATCATCATGAACTGATGTCCTCTGCCATGTGCTACTCTTTCTTGGAGCCATCTGATTATGGACTGAAACCTCTACAAACTGTGAGCTAAATCAACCTTTTCTTCCTTATTTTGGGTTTCAGGTACTTTGTCCCTGAGGAAGGTAACTGAGACAAAGGCAATGTAGGTTAAGACAAAAAGTGCTATTTATAGTCAATGTAATAACATGGGATATTTTGGATACAGATCAAAAAATCTCCTTCCCTAAATGTGAATCACAGTTTTTATAGGCACATTGCTCCTCAAACTTTTTAAAGAAACGGAAATGAAAGCAATGTTCCCAAGGTCATTCCTGGAAGGAAGTGTTAATCATGATGCCAAAATCACACAAGGACTCAGCCAGAAAGGGGAGCTACAGGCCGATCTTCCTAATGAGAAAAAACATAAAAACTCTCAGTAAGATACTGGCAAACAGAATGCAAGAAATCATCGAGAAGATTATGTACCTTGACAAACAGGACCTATCCCACGGTGTAGGGATGGCTCAATACACACAAATCATTAAATATAATATGCCATAAGAGAGGCAAAGACAAAAATCATGCAATCATCTCAAGAAACAGAGCAAAAGCATTTGGTGAAGTCCAGTACCCATTCATAATAAAAAAGCCCTGCAGAAAATTAAAATAGGTTTTTAATCTCAATCTGATAAAAGCTATTTATGAGAAATAATCAGCTAACAACATACCAAACAGTCAAGAATAGAAGGCTTTCACTCTAAAACCAGGAATCAAGGGTGCCCCTTAGCACCACAGTATTTAATATAGGTCTAGAAATATTAGCCAGTGCAAATAAGAAGTAAAAGGAATAAAAATAGGAAAGGAAGAAGTCAAATTATTATTATTTGCAGATGATATGATACTCTACATAGAAGATCCCAGAAACTTCATCAAAAGACTTCTATTTTTCTATTTTTAGGGAAGGTTCTACAGGGAGTTCAGGGCCTCACTGCTACATTGGACTTATAGTGATCTGCCTGTTTACAGCCTCCCAAGAGCTGGGATTACAGGCATGAGCCACCATGTCCAATCTCAACTGCTGTCTCAATACACCATGGTAGAGGGGCTGGCATGGCAGGCCCAGGGATTAAACTCCTGGCCCCTGCATCTACTTGCAGGCATTTTAATCCACTGACATATTTGGCTGCACCCAAGACTTCTACTTTTTTAAATTTTATTGAAGAACAAATAGCAATGAGATAGTTTCAGATCAAATTAGCAGGACAGATTCAATAATTAATACATTGCATATTGTCTTCATAGTGTTTTTTGTCATGCAAAGGCACATTCTTGATATTCTACTTACAAACATCATTAGAGCAGATATCTCTAATCAATGAATTAAGAGAATATAGCTGTATACTTATTTTCTAAAGCTGAATTATAGTACAGTTTCAATAATTAATACTTTGTTATCTTCTTAGTGGTTGTCCATAGTACAAGAAGCTGACAGAATATCTTGTCCAAACACTGTTAGTGTAAATCTTGCTTTTCATAGAATTATACAGAAGTACTGCATATTTATCCTAACTGTACTGTTTATACAAACACAGAATGGTTCTTCCTTTGTGCCCCCCCTTTTTTGTTTAGTCCTGTCAAAGATGGGCATTTCATTGTCATTCAATTATTATAGGTGCCTAAACTCAATGAAACAATCAAACACAGTCCAGTAGGTACACAATAATAGTAGGTTATCTGAAGAAGTTGTTGGCTAGAGCCATTTAGAGCTCCACTTATTATTATGGCCTTATTTTATATACAGCATTTTTATACTTTTCTGCTGGATGGTTAGGACCAAAATAAAGCAAGATCTATTAAACAAAAAATGTAGCTTTTGTATCCGATGAGGTCAGTCCAGTCCCCTCAGGGTTTATCCTCTACCTCACTTTGTAGATCAGCCATGTGGATGAGCCACGGCCATTGCTTGACCAATTTGCTCTCTGTGAGAGCCTGAGAGAACGTTTTCTCTCCATGTGCTCTCCTTAGGCACACTATAGATTATCTATCACATTCCTTTGTGGCTCCATAATCTCCTTGATCAGAAAATTTGGGGCACAACTGAATTCCATGATGCCATCTCACTCCAGAAAGAATGACTATCATAAAGAAATCAACCAACAATAAATGTTGGAGAGGTTGTGGGGAAAAGGGAACACTTTTCCACTGCTGGTGGGAATGTAGACTGGTGAAACCATTGTGGAGATCAGTGTGGAGACTCCTCACAAAAGTAGGACAGGAAATCCCATTCAAGCCAGCTATCCCCCTACTGGGAATTTTCCTAAAGGATCTGAAAACATTGTATCATAGTGATATATGTGTACCTATGTGTATAGCAGCACAATGTGTGATAACCAAATCTTGGAAACAACCAAGATGCTCATCACATGAGGAATAGTTGAAAAAGATGTGGTATTTCTATACAATGGAATATTACTTGGCTATAAAGAATGATAAACTTGAAGCATTTATATTGAAGTGGATGCCATTGAACATATATTCATAAGTGAAATAAACCAGACACACATGTGCAAATAATGTATAGTCTCCCTAGTATAAGAAATCAAAAGAAGAAATACAAATATAAATGTATAGAAATAACTGAAAAGAATTTAGTCAGATAGGGTAAACTGAACTGATACGTTGCAGGGTACTAATAAGCTTCTCTTCTGGATGGTTAACAACCTAAGTTCATAGATCAAAAATTGAATAAATGGAAGGGCCACAGGGTCAACCAACATTTTGGCCCTAGCCTTTCAAGGTCAGTGAAGACTCAGGACATAGGAGAACCTGTATTGTAACATCATGGAACTCAGTTGTGCCCCAAATTTTCTGATCAAGAAGATTATGGAGCCACAGAGGAATATGGTAGATGATGTATAGTGTGCCTAAGGAGAGTCACATGGAGAGAAGACTTCGACTTTTAATAGCTAATTCAGTTATATAGTTGAATACAAAGTCAACATTCAAGAGTCAATAGCATTCCTATAAACAAATAATAAACTCATTGAGAGGAATTAGGGAAGCTGCACCTATTACAAAAGTACCCAAGAAATGAAATTCCTAGGAATCACTCTAACAAAGGAAGTAAAAAATCTCTACATTGAAAACTATAATATTCTGAAAAAGGAGGTCAAGGAGGATATCAGAAAGTGGCAAAATATTCCTTGGTCTTGGGTAGGAAAAACCAACATTGTGAAAGTGGGTACAACCCTAAAACTGCTATACAGATTTAAATATTATATAGACTTAATGCAATTTTTATCAAAATACTATTAGTACATCTAACGGAATTAGAAAAAACATTTTCAAAATTTATTTGGAGCCAGAAGAGACCTAAAATAGCAAAAACAACTCTGGGTAACAAAGGCCAGGCAGGGACCATCACAATCTCTGACTTGAACTTGTACTACAGAGCTACTCTCATGGGAACAGCATGGTACTAGCATAAAAACAGACCTGAGGGTTAGTGGGACAGATTAGAAGATAGAGAAACAGCTCCCTTATCTTTGATAAAGGGGCCATATACACTCACTAGAAGAAAAACGGCTTCTTTTACAAAGGGTCCTGAAAAGCCTGGCTTGAAGATATAGGTGCTGGCAATGACTTCATGAAGAAAAACCCAACTTCACAAGAAATAGCACAAAGAATCAGCAGCTTGGGTCTCATCTTATTAAAAAGTTTTTGCACAGCAAAAGAAATCACTAAGAGACTGAAAAGGAAGAATAAAAAAAGTGCAAAAAAATTCTTAGCGGGTTGTTCTTCAGACAAAGGGCTAATCTCTAGAATATCTAAAGAACTGAAAAAAAACCAAATTCCCCAAATTCAAAGATTCAATTAAAAAAATGAGCATCTGAGATAAGTGCATACTTCTGAAAATAAGCACTAACTTCACACAAATTTATGAAAATGTTCAACATTGCTCACTCAGGAGTTACAAATTAAAATAGTGCTTCAATTCTACCTCACCCCAAAAAGAATGGCTATTACTAAGAAATCAACCAATAACAAATGCTGGCAGGCATGTGAGGAAACAGAAACCCTTCTCCACTGGAAGAGGAAGTGTGGACTGATACAATCCCTGTGGAAAGCAGTGGGAGATTCCTCAAAAGTCTAAGAACAGTTGTCCCTTGCAGCTATTTCACTTCTTTGTATGTTCCTGAAAGAATTAAAACCATCACGCCATAGGGATATATGTGCACATGTTTATAGCAGCACAGTTTAGAATAGCTAAATCTAGGAAACAGCCCAAATGCCCATCAATCAATGAATGGACAAAACAGATTTTTAAAAGATTCAGTGGAGTACTACTCAGCCATAAAGAAAGATAAACTTGAGACATTTACAGATAAATGAATAGGCCTTAAGACTGTACTTTCAAGAGACCGGCCAGAGACAGCATGGCTGACTCCGCCATCCTCCTCAATCCCGCCCACGCCTGCCCAGCCCCAGAGACCTTCCAAGACAGCGAGACCCACTCTAGCAGCCTACTCCATCCTGCCCATGCCGCCCAGCCAGACTGGCCTGAGACAGCGGCTGACTCCAGCGGCCTCCTGGATCCCACCACAAGCTCTCCCAGTGAGTGGGAATTTTCACGACTCACCAGGCTTCCCAGATCAGTGAGAGTGTGGTGAGTCTGAGGGAGAGCCATTGGCTTCTTCCCACACACACTACCCGGATCCCTGTCCCCAAGCCCTCCAAGCCAGTGACTGGCCTGAAACCTCAGGACCCACTCACCAGCACCTCCCCAGATCCCCTGCCCTAAAGTCCGCTGAACGAGTGGGAATTTCCCCGACTCCCTGGGCATCAAAGTTCAGTGAGTGTAGAACTCCTGCCCGCCGTGACTGAGAGACATTTCCTAGGGATTCCCTGCCCCCTCCAGATCCTGTGGCCCGGTGAGA
The DNA here is from genome assembly GCA_004027165.1 of Ctenomys sociabilis. Lineage (NCBI taxonomy): Eukaryota > Metazoa > Chordata > Mammalia > Rodentia > Ctenomyidae > Ctenomys > Ctenomys sociabilis. The sequence goes on from PVKA01026631.1 coordinate 19,793, forward strand.
GCTCCAGGCACACTGTGCCACAGGAACATTTCCAGGTGATTACTGGTCCCACCCCACAGACCCAGACCCAGTGCAGGTCGTCCTGGAGTGAGAACTCCAAGCCTGCCACACTGGAGGGACATTTCTCAGCAATCCTCAGTCCCATTCCATGGCCCGAAACCCAGCACAGCCTGACCTTTGAGTGAGGGCTCCAGGCCAACGGCACCAGAGGGACCTTTCACAGCCTTCTTGGGTTACGGCCTGTAGACCCGGACCCAGGACAGGCTGGCCAACCCAGTACAGCCTACACAGTGAATAAGATCATCCACTATCCTTTTGTGAGCCCAGAAGACCCACCAAAGCCCAGGTCCACCCACCTGGGGAACGACCTGCCTCACACAGGAGGGCTGACCCTGGGAACCAACAGAGGGGAACCAAGGAGCTGCGGCAATAGAGGAACTGAACACAATAGCTAGATCCAGGATAGGCATACCTCGAAAATCTCAAACTTAATAGACTGGCACCCGAATCTCATAACAAGCTAAGGTTATAGCTGCACCAAAGATCTACACCAAAGGTCAAAGGTCAGTGCTATACAGAATGACAAAGACAAGGGGAAAAATGCAATCCCAGACCTCAAGTCCATCAGGAAGGGCAGAGGACACTAGCTCAGCTGCAATGAATGAATTAACAGATACAGCAGCAAAGGAACAACAGCAGAAAGCTATAGAGGAAATAAAACGAGAAGTAATTCTCCAAATTAAAAAAGTCATATCTGAATACATAGTATCTGAAATAAAGAATGAATTCCAGAAACATTGGGTGGAAAGACGATGCTCACCCAGAACAAGTGCAGAGAGCACCATTCCAGCTGATATATATATGAATTAACAGCATCTGAAGCAAAGAAACAACAGCAGAAAGATCACGAGGAACTCAAAGCAGAAATAAGTTCTGAAATCAAAAAAGAACTTTTTGAAGTCATAGCATCTGAAATACAGAAACAAGCCCAGAAATATACAGAGGAAACCAAACTTGGAAGAAACACAGTATAAAAAGAATTAATAACTACCTCTAAAGAAGACATGGACAAAAAAATTGAGGAGATCAGAAATATGATGGATTCCTTGAATGAGCAATACAGAAAAAGAATAGAACACATGAAATACAGTCAAAGAGATATAGAAGAACTAAAAATACCAATCACAAGTCTACAAAACCATCTGAGTGAAAACAAAGACAGAGTTTCAGATCTTGAAGATGTCGGGGCAGCTAGTGAAAAGGTGAGAAAGGATCTCTTAAAAACCATGAGAATGCAGGAAAAAATAATCCATCACCTGCAAGATGACGCCAGGATGAACAATGTGAGAATAATTGGTATCAACAAGAATGGAGGAGTCAATACAAATGACATAAAAAGAATTTGGGGAAAAATAATCACAGAAAACTTCCCAAATATGAGGAAACAATCCAACATCCAGGTCACCGAAGCACACAAAACACCAAATAACCTCAACCCAAGTAGAAACACACCGAGACATATAATAGTTAAGATCCCAGAAATCCAACACAAAATAATATACTGAAAGCTGCTAGAGAGAAGAAGGAGCTCACATTCAAAGGAAAACCCATCAGAATTACAGCTGACTTCTCTACACAAACAATAAAGGCAAGAGAGCATGGAGCAGAGTTCTTCAAGTCCTACATGAAAACAAATTCCAGCTCAGAGTATTATACCCTGCAAAACTCTCCTTCAAGTTTGATGGAGAAGTGAAATACTTTCACGACAAAGAACAACTAAAGAATTTCATGATCACAAAGCCATCCCTTCACAGGCTGCTGAAAGATGTTCTAGGGAGAGACCACAATGACCAGAACTGCATGAATGAGAATGGAAGGAACCCAATAAACAGGACAGACAAACACAGGTTACAAAGGAGTAAACAACACCAGGTAAATATCATGACAAACATATGTCAGCACATTTCAATTATAACCATCAATGTAAACGGACTGAATTCTCCAATTAAGAGAAATAGACTGGCACAGTGGATTAGGAAACAAATTCCAACAATATGTTGTATACAAGAAACACACTTAACTCAAAAGGACATTCATAGTCTCAAAGTCAAAGGATGGAGAACAATATTCAATACCCCAGCACCTCAGAAAAAATCAGGGGTAGCAATTCTGTTCTCAGACACTCTCAACTTCAAAACAAGAATGATCAAATGACACAAAGCAGGCCACTATTTATTGGTCAGGGGAAAAATTCAAGAGCAAGAGGTAACACTCGTAAATATCTATGCAACAAACACAGGACCACCCAATTATATAAGAGAAATCTTAACGGACATGAAAACCTTAAATGCCTAAGAACACAATCTTAACAGGAGACCTTAACACACCCTTTTCTCAAAAAGATAGATCAACCAGACAAAAAATTAGCAAGGAAGTAGCAGAACTGAACCAGAGCTTGGAATCAATGGACGTGGTGGACATATACAGAGTGTTCCACCCAACCAGAGCTGAATACACATTTTTTTCAGCTGCACATGGGTCATTCTGCAAAATAGACCACATACTAGTCCAGAGGTCATGCATGAGTATATGCAAGAAAATAGAAATTATCCAAGCATACTATCTGACCACAGTGCAATGAAACTGGAACCAAATGACAAAAGAAACCAGAAAAACCCGCTAAATTAATGGAAACTAAACAACACCCTACTCAGTAATCAATGGTTTGCAGAAGAAATTCAACAATATCTACAATTCAATGAAAATTCAAGTACAACTTCCCGGAATTTATGGGATGCGATGAAAGCAGTTCTTAGAGGGTAAATCATAGATATGAACTCACACATTAGGAAAACAGAATGGGAACAAATTAGCACCCTAATGTTGCACCTCCGACAACTAGAAAAAGAAGAGCAAACCAAATCCAGAGAACAAAGACGGGAAGAAATCATAAAGATTAGAGCAGAAATTAATTCAATTGAGATGAAGAAAACAGTTCAAAGAATCCACGAATCAAAAAGTTGGTTCTTTGAAAAACTAAATCAAGTTGATAAGCCTCTAGCCAACCTCATCAAAAAGAGGAAAGAAAAAATTCAAGTACAAGCAATAAGGAATGAAAAGGGTGAAATCATCACAGACCCAGTGGAAATTCAGAAGATTATCAATAGTTACTTCGAGAATCTTTATGCTCACAGAATAGAAGACACAGAAGAAATGGACAGATTCCTCAAAAGGTACAAATTACCAAAACTGAATCAAGAAGATATAATAACTCTCAATAAGCTGATAACAGCCAACGAAATATGAAACGTAATAAAAAGCCTACCGACAAAGAAAAGTCCAGGGCCTGATGGATTCACAGCTGAATTCTACAAGAAATTTATAGAAGATATAATCCCCACACTCCACAAACTCTTCCATGAAGTCGAAAAAGAAAAAGTCCTCCCAAAATCATTTCTGGAGGCAAGTATAATACTCATTCCAAAACCAGGGAAAGACACAACCAAAAAGGAGAACTACAGGCCAATCTCGCTCATGAACATAGATGCAAAAATACTCAACAAAATCCTGGTAAACAGAATACAGCTAATCTTCAAGAAGATCATACACCATGAACAGGTAGGATTCATCCCAGGGATGCAAGGATGGTTCAATATTCAAAAATCTATAAATGTAATAAATTATATTAATAGACTGAAATCTAAAAACCACATGATCATCTCAATTGATGCAGAGAAAGCCTTTGACAAAGTCCAACACTCATTCGTGTTCAAGGTCATACAGAAAATTGGAATAGATGGACTGTATCTTAACTTGATAAAAGCCATCTATGACAACCCAAAAGCTCATATAATCCTAAATGGGGAAAAACAAATCTTTTACTCTTAAATCACGTATAAGACAAGCTGTCCTCTATCACCCCTCCTATTCAATATAGTCTTGGAATCCTTAGCAACAGTCTTTAGAAAAGTGGGAGAAATAAAGGGAATAAGAATAGGTAAAGAAGAAATTATCACTATTTGCAGATGACATGATACTTTACTTGGAAGACCCGAAAAATTCCACGTAGAAACTAATAGAACTGATAGGGAAATTCGGTAGCATAGCAGGATACAAAATCAATACTCAAAAGTCAATAGCATTCCTCTACACGGATAACAAGCACACTGAAAGGGAAACAATAGAAACAATAACTTTTACAATAGCACCACGGAAAATGAAATACCTTGGGATTCACTTAACCAAGGAAGTCAAAGATCTTTTCACAAAATATTGCAACACCCTAAGAAAAGAGATTATAGAGGTTTTGAAAAAATGGAAGGATATTCCATGCTCCTGGATAGGAAGACCCTACATCGTGAAGATGGCCATAGTTCCAAAATTGCTATACACATTTAATGCAATTCCTATCAAACTGCCACCAACATACCTCCCGGACCTAGGGAAATCAATCCTAAAATTTATTTGGAACCACAAATGACCTAGAATAGCAAAGGCAATCTTGGCCAATCAAGACAAGGCAGGAGGCATCACAATTCCTGATTTGAAATTATACTACAAAGCCACTGTGATAAAATCAACATGGTATTGGCAACAAAATAGACCTGAGGATCAGTGGAATAGATTAGAAGACGCAGAGGCATCTACGAAAATACTCAGCCATCTTATCTTCGACAAAGGGGCTACACAAGCTTACTGGAAGAAAGATAGCATCTTTAACAAATGGTGCTGGAAAACATGGCTTTCTACATGCTGAAAACTAAAACTTGACTCAGCTCTATCACCATGCACTAAGTTAAAGTCAAAATGGATTAAAGATCTAAACATTAAAACAGATACCCTCAATCTCCTGGAAGAGAAAGTAGGAAGAACTCTTGAAGACATAGGGATAGGTAAGGAGTTCATGAACAAACATATATTCGCACAGGAAGCACTTGAAAGAATCAACAACTGGGATCAACTCTTCTTAAGGAGCTTCTGCATGTCAAAAGAAATTATCAACCGAGTGAAAAGACAACCCACAAACTTGAAAAAATCCTAACTAATGAGCAATCAGACAGAGGACTACTGTCTAGAATATATAAAGAATTAAGACATAACAGGGCCCTCACATTTAAAGACCCAATTCAGAAATGGGCATCTGAGATGAATACACACTTCTCAGAGGATGAAATTAAAGAAGCAAATAAATATATGAAAAAATGCTCCACATTGCTAGCCATTCGTGAAATGCAAATAAAAACAACACTGAGATACCATCTCACTCCAGAAAGAATGGCTATCATAAGGAAATCAACGAACAGCAGATGTTGGAGAGGTTGTGGGGAAAAGGGAACACTTCTCCACTGCTGGTGGGAATGTAGACTGGTACAACCATTGTGGAGGTCAGTGTGGAGACTCCTCAAAACAGTAGGACTAGAAATCCTATTCAAGCCAGCTATCCCCTTACTGGGAATTTTCCCAAAGAATCTGAAAACATTGTACCATAGAGATATATGTGTACCTATGTTTATAGCAGCACAATGTGTGATAGCAAAATCTTGGAAACAACCAAGATGTCCATCATTTGAGGAATGGTTGAAAAAGATGTGGTATTTCTATATAATGAAGTATTACTCAGCTATTAAGAATGATAAGTTTGAAGCATTTATACTGAAGTGGATGCCACTTGAACATATACTCATAAGTGAAATAAATCAGACACAGATATGTAAATATTGTATAGTCTCCTGAGTATAACAAGCGAAAAGCCGAAATACAAATGGAAACATACAACAACAACTAAAATCAATTGAGTCAGATAAGGCAAATTAAATGGCATATGCTGCAGGATACTAATCAGCTTTTCTTCTGGATGGTTAACAACCTAAGTTCACAGATCAAAGTTGGAGAAATAGAAGAGCCACAAGGCCCGCCAACATTTTGGCCCTAGCCTTTCAAGGTCAGCGAAGACTCAGGACATAGGAGAGCCTGTACCACAACATCATGAAACTCAGTTGAGCTCCAAATTTTCTGAACAAGGAGATTATGGAACCACAGAGGAAAGAGATTGAAGTTCTATAGTGTGCCTGGGGAGAGTCACATGGAGAGAAAACTTTCTCTCAGGCTCTCACGGAGAGCAAACTGGTCAAGCATTGGCTGTGACTCATGCACATGGATGACACAGACAAAGGATCTACAGAATAAGGTACAGGATTACAAGATAAACCCTGAGGGGACTTCACTGACCACATAAGGAACATAAAGTACATGTGTTGGGATATAAGTCTTGCTCTATCTAGGTCTTAACCATGCAGCAGAAAAGTATAAAAATGAGGTATACATCGCGGGACCATAATATTAAGCTGAGCTGTAAATGGCTATCGTCGACAACTTCTTTGAATAACTCACTATTGTTGTGGAATACTGGACTGTGTTGGATTGTGTTGTCGAGTTCAAGCACCTAAGTTAGTTGAATGACAATGGAGTGCCCACCTTTGACAGGTGTAGATAAAACAAGGGGTGTAGAAAGAAAAAAATCATCACGTGTGTGTATAGACAGTACAGTTGGGATAGATAATGCTGTGCTTCTATATATTCCTATGAGACACAAGATTTGCACTGATGGTGGTTGGACAGGATATTATGTCGGCTTCTAGTACTATGCTCATCCACTAGGAAAATAATTATTGAATTTTTGATATAATTCAGGTATAAAAAAGAAGATAAGTAAACAGCTACACTCTTAATTTACTGATAAGAGACATCTGCTAAAATAATATCTGTAAATATATTATGTATGTACCTTGTACAATACCAAAACATTATGAAAACAGTTTGAAATGTATTAATTTATCGAATCTGTCTTGTTAAGGTGTCTTGAAACTGTCTGAATATTTCTACTTCAATAAAATAAAAAAATAAATAAAAAACAAGGAACTGAAATTGTAAAGAAGAACCAATATATACAATAGATACTGTGAAATGGCAAAAAATATTATACAAAAGGAAGAAGAACTAGGGAGGGTGGAATGGGAAAGGAACAAAAAGGAAAGAAAAAAATGAGAGAAAGAGGCTAACATCGAAATTAAGCTTTTAAATAAGGAGGGAAAGAGGGGTTGAAAGGAGGAGAATGGGAAAAACGGAGGAACTGAGGTACATCATATACACAGTTGCAAATTCCCAATAGTGAGTGGGTCTTTATGTACCAACAAACTTAATAAAAAGTTTTATAAGGATGAATTTAAAAATAAACAGCCACAAAAAGTGAATGAGTTGGAGAAATAGAGGCAGGCAGATTTCTTCACAGAGTGCTTCTCTACTGTGCACACTCCGTGGCCATGTGGGACATTTCCACAATGTTCCCTTCTTGCTGTCCCACACAGGGGCTTGGGCCTTGGGGCAAGTGGCCATGAGTATCCCTCCATTTGGAGCGTCACTCCACAGAATTCCCTCAGGACAGACTTCCCATGGGAGTGTGCTCTGGGAGGAAGATCTGGGCCCTGAGGAGCCCTATCTTTGTCTCCTTACCAAGAGTAGAGTGTCTTCGCGACTGCTTGCTCATCCATGAAAGGTATGGAGCCCATGAAGCAAAGCACTGGAAATCAGAGGACACAGAGCAGCTCCAGGGATGCTGGGACAAGTCAAGTGGCCTGGGTCCTCACAAGACTGCGAGATCAGCTTTTAGGTGGCCACAGAATCTCGTCTCTCCTCTTTCCATGAAGGGACCATGATAGGATGTCCAGGCTGCCTCCCCTGTGGGACCATGTGCCTCAGGAAATTGAAGGGCTCAGTCCCTTTCCAATACAAACCATTATGATAGCTATAGAGATGAGGAGACAGGGATGCACAAAAGACTGGCCTAATAAAAGCCTCACAATAAAAGAAGATTGTGGCAGGGCTGGAAACAAAATTGAAAACTCTTACTTCATACTACATGAGTCTGAGCTTGTCTGAAATAAAACAGCATCTAATGAACACTATTTTCCTTTCTTCCATGCCCCTCCTTGCCCACCCCAACACCTATCACAGTATCCCCCATTATATATGGCTGGAGAGAGAAACAGAGATGGGGGAGGAAAGAGAAGCAGAAGGGGGGAAGGGAGGGGAGGGGAGGAAGGAGGGAGGAGAGAGGAGAGAATGTACAAAGCAGAACAGAAGAGATGGGAACAAGGAAAAGTAAAGGTGGAAAGGATGCTTCCAGTGTCCATCTTTTCAAAATGAAGGCACTTAGAGTCTTCAGAAGGCCAGCACCAGGCAGCACTGTGAACAGAGAGAGCAAGGACGGAGAAAAACAACGCTGTTCAGGCAGCCCAGATGCACACATGGGAGCAGGGCAATGCCTTGCAGATCTTAGCCTAGTCGCATCTCAGCTTAGAAGCCTTGGTCAGAGAAAGCAGCCATTGTGAGCTCTATTTTCTCATCTGTGAACAGAGGTCATGATACCAACATCGCAGGGTTCTGGTGAGGATTAAGCGAGGGGGTGTGGGTAGCACAGCTGTCCTGAACAGGAACTTGAAGAGAAACTGATTACCTTTCCCTAGAGCTCAGCTATTCCTTCTCCACAGAGAACACATGTAGTCTCTCCCAGTGCTTCCCTATTCCCTAGAGCCAGCTAAGCCCTCAAGCCCTCAAGCCCTTTTTAGCCAAATAAAGAGTGCAGACAGGGCCTATCTGAGTAATGATTTCTGAGCCCAGCAAATTCCCTAGGGGAGTGAAGAGAACCACATGGCCAATTAGCATGGCATCGTTTCATTTCCTCCAAGTGACTTATACACAGAGACAGTCACTTAAACCCTAATCGCAGGAGAACAAGTGCAAAGCCTATTCAATGAGCCCATCTTTATTACTGGAAGAACAGATAACAAGGTTCTCTGGTCCATGAGTATGCTTGCTTCTTAATCATCTGTGGAAAGGAGGCAGCACAGCAGATTACAGTGACATCAGTCCTTGATTTTAAGAACCAGCCAGCAGGTGGGACTGGCAGCCACGGGGCCCACCGGGCCCACTTCACCTCAGTGTGCCTACCAGGAAGGAGCTCTGGGGCAGGCAGCCAGCAGGGTCCAGGGGTCCATCGGATGGGGCTCAGCTGGAAGGCGCCGAACACAGCAAGCAGACCCAAGCCAGGTCCAGCTAGTCAAGTTCAAGTGCAGCAGAACTAGACCTGCTGAGCTGAGGTGCTCTTGTGGCACAGAGGTGGCAGCAGGTAACTAGGGTGAGTGAGTCTGCTTGGAATATTCCAGGTGCCCAGACAGAAGTCAGGGTAACTAATTTAAAAATAAATTCCAAGTTTAAGATTTGATTTGTCATGCAGCTATAATGTTTTCTCCTATGGTGTAAAGCAGAAACCCATTACTTACAATAATTTATAAATTTCAATAGTTGTTATTAGTATTGCTAATCCTACAAGGAAAGAGGAAACCATATATGCCTTAACTCCACATTCTCCCCTGGGTAATAATATCAGGAGGTGCTTGGGTAATAACTGTACCAAAGCCCTACACTGAAGGACACACAACAGTGCCAAATGGAAACCAATATCTCACTCTCAATTATTAGGGAAGGCAAAATCTTGGGACACACAGAAAACAGGAATCTCTGACACAGCAAAGATACTTAAAAACAGACTCTTTACAGGAAGGTGCTGACTGTAGTGACACAGCTACCAACTATCAAACTGTCACAAAAGGGTATCCTAGAAATCAAAATAAAGAGTTCTCTCTGAAATAGTAAATGATAAAAAGAAAAAGCAAGAGGAAATCCTAGGCCCTAAGCCCACCCAGAACAAACTCAGGTGACATCAGCAGAAGAAATTGGAAGTCACACACCTGAAATCTCTGAAATAATAGCAACTCAAGTAAAGAAACAACTGCAGAATGATATGGAAGAAATCAGATCAGAAATAATCTCACAGGTTAAAAGAGAAATGATAACTGTAATGAAAGAATTACTAAGTGTTTCTGAAGAAGACACTGATAGGTTAAACTCAACTGCATATGTTGTAGAGTAATAATAAGCTTCTCTTATGGAGGGTTAACAATCTAAGTTTGCAGACCAAAAATTACAGAAAAAGAAGGGCTACAAGGACAGCCAACATTTTGGCCCTAGACTTTCAAGGTCAGTGAGGACTCAGGACATAGGAGAACCTATACTGTAACATCATGTAACTCAGTTGTGCCCCAAATTTTCTGATCAAGGAGATTATGGGGCCACAGAGGAACGTGATTGATGATGTAGAGTGTGCCTAAGGAGAGTTACATGGAGAGAAAACATTTTCTCAGGCTTTCACAGAGAGAAAATTGGTCAAGCAATGGCCGTGACTCATCCACATGGCTGACACTGACAAAGGATGTACAAAGTGCGGTACAGGATTTCAGGATAAATCCTGAGGGACTTGACTGACTTTATCAGATACAAATGTTACATTTTTGTTATATAGGTCTTGCTTTATCTTGGTCTTAACAATCCAGCAGAAAAGTATAAAAACAAAGTATAAAAATAAAGCCATATTAATATGCTGAGCTGTAAAAGGCTCAAGTCAACAACTTCTGACATTACCAGTCCTATGGATAATCAACTACTATTATGGACTACTGGACTATATTGGGTTATATTGCTGAATTCATGTACCTACAATATTTAAATGGCAATGGAATACCTATCTCTGACAAAACTAAACAAAAAAAGGGGATACAAATGAATGACCATTTTGTATCTGTATATTCAAAATAGGATAGATATAAAGCTACATTCTCTTAATTAAATGAATAAAAAGATTTGTTTGAATAGAGTTTGTGTACAAAAAATAATGTACAAGATCACATCTGCATCTTGTACAATGAATAACCACTAAGACAACAACATGCAATGTGTTTGTTATTGAAACTGTCCTACTAATCGGTTTTGAAACTATCTCATTACTATTTGATTCTGAATAAAATTATTAAAAATAAATAAAAATAAAGAAGATACTGATAAAAAAATAAAAGAGAATAGAAAAATTATGGAAACCTTGAATGAGCAATAGAGGAAAGAGATAGAATGCATGAAGCAGATTCAAAGAGATACACAAGAAATTAAAAACTTTATTAAAAGTTTTCAAAACCACTTGAATGCAAGTGAAGATAGACTTTCAGACCTTGAAGACACTATTATAGCTAGTGAAAAGTTAAGGAAAGATCTCTTAAAAGCAGCTAGGATCCAGGAAATAATAATTCAACAACTGTAAGATGATGCAAAGATGAACACCATAAGACTAATAGGCATCGATGAAAAAGAAGGAGGCAACACAAACGACATACAAAAAATATGAGCAGAATTAATAGTGGAAAACTTCCCAACTATGGGGAAACAATCTGACATTAAGGTACCTGAAGCATATAGCTCCAAATAATATTAACACAGTTAAAAATGCATCCAGACATATAATAATCAAAATCACAGAAATTCAGTACCACAACAGCATACTGAAAGCTGGTAGGGGCTGGCCTAAAGGTCCTGCGTAGGCAGAGTGCAGTGGCCAGGGTTTGATCCCCGGTGTGCTCTGCTGGCCCCACCCCCAGGGTGTGCTGAGATGGCAATTGAGACTGGGCATGGTGGTGCGCACCTGTAATCTCAGCACTTGGGAAGCTGAAAACAGAAGAATCACTGAGTCTGATCTACACAATGAGGCCCTGTGCACCCTGTAGA